>VZTI01002590.1:0-75594 GCA_013397865.1 Struthidea cinerea | reverse complement strand
CCCTTCCCGGCCATGTTGCTTTTGATGCTGCCCAGTATACAGCTGAATTCTGGGCTGCAAGTGCCCATTGCTAGCTCATGCCCAGTGTCTCACCCACCACCCACCCCAAGTTCTTCTCTGCAGGGCTGCCCTTGATCTGTTCATGCCCTAGCCTGTGTTGATACCAGGGTTTGCTGGTATCTTCATCTCATTCTTGTCTTGCTTGTTATCTCTATTTCCTTCTCTGCCTTTGGTTCTGGCCACTAGTAGTGACTGGCTAGATGTCTTCTTAGTCTTGGTTCATCAGAAAACATCTAAGACATTGCTGCTAGCTCCAGTATGCATTCAAGGAAGATTAATGATGTTTTACTGAAATATAGTCAGTCTTGAACACATTTTCTTGATTTATTTCTTTTTCTTTTCTTCTCTTTACCCATTTAAAAAAAAAAGTTGGATAGAACAGGTGAGTACACACTTTTGCACTACTATACTTATGGACAGCATAAAAACTGTAAAATTAGCTGAAATTATTTATGGGTGAATAGAGTCTTCCTGACTTTTTTTCATAGATTCTAATTTTCCAGCCTCATCTTCCAAAATGCTGACTATTTACTCAAAGCTCCATGTCAGAACAGAATGAGAAATTATGTTGTGCAGAAAGCAGTAAAACACCTTCACATTATGTTAAGTACATTGGTAAGCACGCCGTTGCAATTTCATTGATGGACATTGAGTATGTGATGGATTTGATCAAGTTAGAGTGGTTTAATAAATGACCATGCCTTTTGCAAAGTAATGTTTTTTTAGTCTAAATTCTGTGTAGCCAGTAATGTAGATTTGCATTGCCTCTAGCAAAAGAAGAAGCTCAAGCTCAGTCTCTCACTTCTCGGATGAATGTAACTTAATCTCTAGGCTATAACATAATAAGGGAGGCCACTGTTTTTAAGGGACAATGGCAGCCATAATTGCTTTTTTGCAAGAAACCCAATTCTATCAGTTTGTGTTAGACATATTCTGAGAAAACTTGCGGGTTAAGCCCCCATTTTTGGCACCTAGTGCAGTTTGCATTTTATGTGGCAGTAGCAGGATGCATGTGCAGGATTAGCCTGTCTGTACATCCAAATGGCAGCCTGGAGTATCTCTGGGTAAAATCTGAGCTGTGGACTCTAGTTGTTCAGAGACATGTGGTAATCATCAGACCTTTCAACTATGTTAAAATGGTACCATACATTATTGCCGATATATAACTCTTTTCCAATGCATTTTTTCCACATAAGGGTAGAAAAGAATATAGATAGTATGATTTTGGATGCCAGAAGAACATTGTAATTGGTAATATCACATACATCCGCTTCTTCTCCTCACAGATTTTGCTTCTGTTTTGAATAACTTACTGAAATTCTGCTGTGTATGTCTGGCTTTTTTTCCTGTTTTTAAGCTTTTGGTTTCTTTACTCATTTGCCTAGGGTTTCTTCTTTGTCATTTTACCAACCTTCAAAGTTTTTGTACAGCATTAACAACAAGAATTTGTCTTCCTTCTTGACAAAATCATTAAGCTAAGAGGCCAAGGCCTTTCGCTACCTGTGTTGTGATAAAAGTTGTGGTTATAATGTAGTAAATGTGGTGACCTTGGTCTGGCCAATAGTAGCAAAGTAACAACCATATTACACATCCCGGTGTGGACTGTAAAGAAAACAATAAAGATTTTACCACTGGTTTGTACCAACTTCATCATAGACAACCTTGGTGTTAGCGGGCAGTATCTGGGTTCTGACTGTCTTTAAGGATGACCATGACCAGCCTGATGCAGCTTTAGGTCATCCAACATCTGCACCTACCTTGATTTCACAGAGGAATTTTCTGTCACCAGCTCTCTGACAGTCAGTGTTGTCAGGAAACCTCTGCTAAGTTTCTATACCCAAGTTAGAATAGAACCAGAAAAGAAAAAACTCTTTTTCCACTCTCTTTTATTCACTTTAGAAAGTGAAAATATTGCAATCCTTTCGTCATCTTGCCCTGTCCCTTCTCATCACCTGCCTTAGTTATAACATGGATACAAGTTGGAGGAAGTGTCATCTCAATGCCTCATGCCTTTCTGTCCATCACATGCTAGTTTTTGTTGCTTCTGGAAATGAAGATGAACACACACGTCAAAAAAATTCTGTAGAGGCTGAACCAATCATAAATCTCATTAGAAATCCTTAAACAACTAAATCTGAGCTTTCAGTGTCCTTGACACTGCCTACAGAAGTACTGATACTCTGTTTGGAGACCATATACTCTTGACTTTCTCTCTGGTGGAATGGAAGAAGATAAAATCTGTGCCAGAAATTCCATATGCAAAGTAATTTTACCTTATTCCATCCTTTTTAGTCTTTGTATCATATGATAGCTTTTTTTCTTTTTTTTTAAACAGAAAGAGGCTACTTTCCAAACCTTAGCAGTAAGAGGAACAGATTACATTTTTTAAAATTTCCTCTACAATATTAGTGAAGTAGCCAAGATGAGTGAGGTGCTAGTACCTATAAAACTTTATTACACTTATCATCACAATCAGCCTGCATATAATATGTTGATTATTTAAATTAGGTGCAAATTTTAGTTCATAAACACAATATTGGCAATATGATGAACGCAGCAAGGTGAGAAAAGACGGGAAGCAGATCTGAGATCCACTGAGGGGTTTCTCTTGACCTGGAGCATTATTCTTGATAGAGTTACAGGACAGATACAAAGCTGAAGTAGCAGGTACATGCTTTCACTTGTGTTGTCTCCTTCTACAGTATGTTATCTGGTAAATTGTAGTCTGTCCTTTGTTGTGTTTATTTTACGGAGATTAAAAGGTGTTGGAGACTTTGTGAGGGAGTTAAGAAATGTATAGGACTATAAATTTCACGTGAGTTAAGGAAATGTAAAGTCAATGAGATTTATCAGACATTCTTATGCCAAATGGTATTTATAGATAGAACTTTTATATGTTTAATTTACTTACATTTTTAATATTAGTGAAACCTTAAAAATTTCTCCCTCTTCCACTTCTTAAGCTGTATGTTTATAGTGAATGTAATCCTTACGGATAACTAATCACTATATTTTTTAAATCTGTGAATATGTTGGGTTTTTTTTAAATTTAAGTAATTATAAATTAGAATACTTTATTCCACAATTTTTTTTTCTTATGTATACTAAATGTTTTAAAATGTGAGAATCATGGAAAAATTGGTCATACGGACTCTTGACCATATTTTGAGATTATCTGATCCTCCTAGAACCTTACAGGGAAGCAGCAGAGCCACTGAGTGTCAGCAGTACATGCTCTGCTGAACTTAAAACACCTCTGCTTTCTAGTTTCATGAGAACCAGTGGGTTTGATGCCAAGGAAGTTTAACTGATACTAAATATAGCATCAGTTAGAGGGCATATCTAGTAACATTACAGTGAGCTTCAAAAGTTACCGTCATTCATAAGATTTTCTATGTTCCTAGTCTCTTATGACTTGCACATTCTGGCAGAGTCGCTCTTATTATTCATGACAAGAAATCCTAACATCAGCAACTTCTTGACAACGACCCAGTTTTAGTAAAAAGAGCATACTAGAATTTGTCTTAATGTCTATACTACCTAACCCCTTTATTATTGCAACATTTCATGCAGTGCTGCCTTAGGTTTCCCCTTGCCTTCTGCTCCCTGTGTGCATTGTATTTCTTATAGGACATAAAGGCTTTAATAGTGAGTGAGTGACAGAAGTGAAAGTTGGTTTGACCAGTTTAGAAATGCAGTTAAATATGCCTCCACAGTATGCAATGGAAGACCTACTGGCCATTTCAGTTTTTCCTTTTGGAAAAATAATGTTTCATTTACTCTCCTGGTTCGTTGCTGTAATGTGGAAATAAGCTGCCACAGATGGTATACATGACACTGTAAGTAATCTTTTTGGAAACACAAAATTATATATTTCTTTAATAGGAATTCATTTCTAGATGATAGTTTCTGATCTCTAAGCAGAAGAGTCTTTAAGATTTTAATGAGGCTTTTCATTCCTGACTTCAAATGAAACATATCTACGAGTCTTGTTCATATGCTTTATGAAGGCATAGTTTGAAAAAAAAAAAAAAAATATATATATATATATTTTTCAAAGTTTTCTAAGCATCTAATGCTGCTTAGGTTTGATTTTGTCAGGAAAAAGGCCTAAAATGCTAATCTCATGACTTGATTGATTAAACAGTTACTTTGATTTTTGTTTCTTAAGCATCTTCAAAGTTAGGAAATTGTACTTAAGTGTTATGTGCTTTATTTTATTCCATTTGTTGTAAAAGGGGGAAAAAGAAATGCCCCAGTTAGCAAAATTAAGTCTAGAATTTCTTGTCATATTTAGAGCATAAGAGGACTCAAATTCCTTGTTTCTTGATCTTGTGTCCAGTGTAATGGTTTTTTCCCCTGAATATCACAGTTACTTAAAACTATTGATCTTGTCAGTGTACTCAACCACTGTTTACAGAGATGTTTCTCTTCAACAGCATTAAAATTTTTAGCTTCCTGATTTATTTTCTAACACATAGCATGAAAATTAATAATTAAGGAACCCTAGACACAGTAATTTTTATTTGATTGGAGTTTATAAAGCTGCCTTGGTAAATCATGTTTCTGTGATGTAAGTGGAATGTGATTTTTCCCATGCAAGCATGCTAAATGTTCTTGTGACTTCAGTTGAACTTAAATATGTATATGAACAGGAGGCAGTGAGTGATGTGACTCTAGGAG
Organism: Struthidea cinerea; assembly: GCA_013397865.1. Lineage (NCBI taxonomy): Eukaryota > Metazoa > Chordata > Aves > Passeriformes > Corcoracidae > Struthidea > Struthidea cinerea. The sequence goes on along the minus strand of VZTI01002590.1, from coordinate 70,851 downwards.
AAGCAAAGGGTACTACTTAAAAATATGCATAATTAAAGAACCAGAGCACGGCAAAGTCAGCTTTAAGGAAGCCTGAGGATGGCAGAGTGGGACTAGAATTTACTATAGTGTATAAGGAAAATCTGTGACATGAAAGAACCTTAAAAGAGCTGCCTGAAACTCCAGGAGGCTGAGGTCAGAGTGCCATCACAGTGGAGGAAAAGATGTAGAGGGCTGCATAATGTTCTGCCTTCCAGGTAGTTAGCCGGTGATGAATAAAGGATTGCTCTGAGAGTGCTGACCCTGAGGATGGCTTAGATGGAAGGGATCCCATATTTCATCTTGGAAAGACAGAGTCTTAACACTGTGGAGCTAAACAGATATTTAATAGAGCACCAGGGCAAAATGTCCCTTTTCTGAGATGTCTTGTGCCATCCTGGCCATTCCAAGAGAGGTAGCACTCCTCTCAAAGGAGCTCCATAGCTGCTGATCCTGTAGTGTGGAAAATACCAGGCGGACAGGAACAGCTTCCTTAGCCCCTTGCCTCCGGGAGACCATTTTATTGTTCTTGAAGCCGTATGTGTAAATAACTGCTAAATAAAGCATGTTTAGCTTCTTATTGACTTGGAGCACACTGCTCTGTGAAACGGAACATTTGTATTTCATTTTAAATTGTTTACTATTTCTACACAAGAGAGCTATGTAGGCTGTGAAGGGATTGTTGATGAGGACAGTGAGGCCTGTGTTACATTTTGAGAATATTGCTGAACTTTTTGACTGTAAACTCTACCCGTCAAGAATATAAACAGGATTGTGCTGCAGCTGCAGATTGCATCTGGCCTGCATAAGCATATTTAGACAAATTGTGCATGATTTGCATGTTTTTATTTGAAACCTCTATCGCCCATTATACAGCATTTTCCTGTAATACTGGGCTGCAGCCAGGCAAAGAGAATGAGGAAGCTGTGGAGAGGCAATCAGATATTTAAAGGGCTGGGTCACAGGGATCCCCATCTAGATGATTTCTATAAGCTGGATAAAATTTTGTGCAACTGGAAAATTTAGAAAGGGATTTGTAAGGTTTACATGTCTGTGTGCAAAGTGTGGAATGAAGACCGTAATTGAATGCAAGTGTGCATTATTCATCCCTCAGAGAGGCTTGCATGTCTTCTTTTTGCTTCCATTCTCAAGGAAGATGCATCTGCAAAAGAGAACTGAGGTGGGAAAAAAAGAGGAAGGAAAAACAGCTTGGTGTAGTGAGAAGTAGGTTAGAGTCTTGAATTGTTAGTGTGGTGTAAGACAAGAAAGGATGCTAACTAGATGTCAATGAAATTAAGATTTTTAGGTTGTGTTTAGTGGTGTAGAATGGAGGCAGAAAGGAAAGAAATACATACTCCAAAACAAGAAGATGAAAACATTGTTTCTTGATGTTCACTGTCTCAGAGGAGATAAAGGAAGGAGACAATACAGAAAACCGAGGGGAGGTAGATATCTACCTCTGAAGGCCGGGCAAAGTTATCTTTGTGTACAGGGACGGTGTTCTTGGAAAGAGGTAGTATGAAAGTGTATTGTGAGTCAAAGACAGAAAGGAGAGATAGATGAGTGTTTTGGTAAAATGCTAATGCCAAGCAGTTGTTACTTCACAGCTGTTAACTCACAGAACTGTTAGGGAATTGAGAAGATAGGATTTCTGAAGTCCTGCTGTATCCATCAAGTTAAAGAAAGTCATCTGCTGTGCAGCTATTCTGTCTTGGATAAAATATATCAAGACAAATTTTCAGTATTTTGCTTATGCATTTCTCATCTAGAAGTTATGTTTTACTATTGTTTGGATGACTCTGCCTAAGTTGCTTCCTATGGCACCCATCTAAAAATGACTGAACAGTAAAAAAAATCCTCTCTTTAATAGATTGAATAAAACAGTTGTACCATTACTGTTACTTGGTCTCTCAAGTTTTTATTCAGGCTACTGTAGTGTTTATACTCCAATTTACAAGGGATAGAATTAGCTTTTCTTTTTACTGATTCTTTTTGTTTTTCTCCAGCTGGAGGACTGAACCTCTTAGCTGCGGTGCATCAAAAATGCATCCAGTATTAACAACTGCTCAGTCTCATCTTTTCACCCCTGTGAAAGAACACTGGGTTGCCCAGAGCCTTGTAGTGGAGCTACCCCCACCTTTCTCTTTATAGTGAGTGTAACAAAAGACATCAAACAACTCCCAGTCTTTAAAGCTAAGTGTATTAGAGCACAAACTAATAAGCTAGAATAAGGTGGCTTTCAAGAGATAGAAAAGTCAAATCTACTGAGACAGATAAAACAAAAGTATCTAAAAGAAAATCTTCTCTTTGGTTACTGTGTGATTGTGTGTTGGTCCTTTCCTGCATCCTTCCCTATGGGTCCCATGACTTTCAGTGTCTTCTCAGTTGAATGAACTCTAAAATATCCCTCAGGGTTCTTAGGAAGCTTTCCTTTCCTCTGTTGTCTTTGGGCTGAAAAGAAACCTGCTCACTGCTGACAGCACAACCCCATTCCCCTCAAAGGCTTGCAGTTTGCTCTCTTCTGCTTGGCTTCAGCATTGGTTGTCTCTATTTGCCCTGCTCTGTGCCCTGAAGTTTCAATTCAGGTCCTCTGGGGAGTCAAGCAGTCTGCCTTTTTCCTCCAGAGTGAAAGCACAGTTCTGTAGCCAGCACCCTGCAGGAGGACTCCTTCCATACTGCCCAGCTTGTCTTGCATTTTAAAGCAGTGTAGTGCATAGCACACGCACAGTAAGTTTTACAGCAGCAAACAAACACTGCTACCATCTGTTACGTACACCCTCATACAAGATAAGGCTGTTTATATACATTAATTTTATATCATATAGTTATAGAATATAGGCACCGATGAAGTCAAGGGTTTTGATTGTGTTTAATGTTAATTTGGGCCTTTTAGAGAAGTTTGGAACAGAGCAGCAGGGTGCTTAAGGCATAGAGAAAAATAAAGTATCTAAAATCCTGGGATAGATCAGATTATGTGTCCATAACATACACGGGAGTACAACACATGGGAGATACTGACCTATGGGAAAAAAGGGAAAGGCAGGAAATAAAACAGAGTTAATCAACATGCAAATGGAAATCTGGGGGAAAAAAAAAAAAAAAAAAGAGAATAGGAGGAGGAATAGGCGCAATAAAGGCCCCAGAGTACAAGGAAATACTTCACAACAAGATTTGTGAAAAGTATTATTCTAGCTAGTGAATTTTCCTAAAGTTATGTAAAAAATTACATAGAGGGCAAAGAGAAATATTCCTTTCTGACTGGTGAGATTAAGAGAAGTAATTTAGGTAAGAATTTCGTATTTTCTAGTTTGAGGAAAAGGTGGTATCCTGATAAAATTAATAAAATAAATCAAAAGAAACATGCAGTTGTATCTCTTCAAAGTAGAACTAAGGTTTGAAGAAATACATAGTCTGAGAAGATAACTGTAGGAAAGTGTAGAGGGATTTAAGATGCCACCTATAACTATTTTAACAGATCATATGGATCTTGAAGGTGATTGGCATCTCAGTAGAGCCATGTGTAAGATTATTTGAGATTTTAACTGCAATTTAAACTATCAGCAGATAGATTACACTACACTTATAGCACATAGAGCTTTTGAGACTCTAGCGACACTGGCAACTTTCCAGCTGAGCTTACCCTCAAGAGGAGATTTTAACTGTGCTGATACTCTTTTTCCAAACATGAAACAAACAGAAAACCCTGTGTCTTTCCTGAAGGCAGCCTGTATTCTGCCTGCATGAGCAAAAGCCTGAGAGAATACCTTTTCCTTGCTGTCCCCCAGGAGGGACTCTATACCACTTACCTTACTAATAACTTATGACAGGGACAAATGCGTATCAATTTAAGTCAGCATTGATGCTACACCCTCTCAGGCAGTTAACTCCAATATCAAAATACCTGCCTGAATCCCATTGTGGGCACTGCTGGTTCTTCATTTTCCTATTGGAAAAACTTCACACCTTACTCCATACAATAGAAATGCACTTCATAGGAAGCAGCAGCCATAGAATATACCTTACTGCTAGCACTTGAAGTGAGTTAAGTCTATACCCCTTAGGCTCTTCCATATAACAGCTAAATCTCAATCAGTAATGCAAATTTACATTTATAACTGTATTAATTTAGTGAATATTATGAATATCTCAAATTCATCAATCAGTGGGAGGGAAAACCTCCTTTTGCAGTGGGAATTCAACCTTCACAGAATCCATATGTGGAATAGCAACAGTCCATCTTCTTTTCAGAAATTTTTTCCTTATGGAATTGTTGAGAGAAAAGAAGAGAGGCCCTCACAACAAACCTATTCATGTGCTTCTTTTCTCATAGGCCCCAACTGGAGGTTGTGCCTTGCTGAGCTTCCTCCTTGCCCAGGGAAGGTGACAAGCACTGAACCCTTTGATTTATGCAGCCTCCCAGCCGAGATCAGCTCCAGCCATAGCACTTCTTTTTCCAGCACGAAATCAGACAGATTCGTTTAAACCTTCAAAATTACCTATTTGCTTTGCAACAGGCAGCAGAGAAGAGGAATGCTTGTTTAGTCGGGCACTGATCTCAGTGGGGGAACAGCAGTTTGTTATTCTTTGTGAATGCAAAAGTGCATTTAATCTACCTTGAGAGATGTGGAGTGCTGAAACACCACAGTCCCTTTAGACAGCCAGAAATGTGGGCTGCTACTGAAAGCGATCGTCCCACCCCTTTCTTTGTGCTGGAAGTGCTCTGCTAGCTTCTGTAGGATGAGTAGCATTAGCAAACTGGAATTAATTTCCCAGATAAAAATTAATCTTTTATTAAATCTGTCTGAAAATTAACCAGGAGAAGAAGGTTGTTGATCCATGTGGCTGTAGGAGTACTAGTGCTGGCACAAGGGAGTGGGGTGAAGGGTGCCTTGCAATAGCTTTTGTTTGCTTTCCTGGGACGGGGTATTCCCCAAGAGCTGTGGGCATTTTCAGAAGACTGCAGGAGCAGCCTCAAATACCACGTGCTCTGGTCTTATCAGGTCAGTTTAAGTAGCTGCTGTCTCAATCAAGTTTTTCTCTGAAAGGGCAATGTGAGACTTACTGAGCATGAGTATTGTGTGTGAAAGGAACAATTTACTCGTTTAAGGTACCATCATTGTGAAGTGGTTCTCCCCTTCTTCTGCTGTTTTATTAGCAACGTTCATCACTATATTCTCTGCAAAGATAAAGTAATTTAATGTGTCCTTTGAAAGGGGGAATAGCATAGAATACTACTTTAATAAACAATAAAATCCCTCTCATGATTTTTAAAATAAGAATGCTCTGTTTTCTTGAGCTACTATTCAACAATAGAATAGGTAATAATAAAACACATGCTTAATAATATTCTTCATGCAGCAGGTTAAAATAAACAAAAATTCTGTTGTTATTTCTTTGAGTTGTCTAATTTCCCTTCTGGACTGTGTATCAACAAAAAGATCCCCAGAGATGCTGAAAGTAGGAAAAATAATGTACATAACCAGTGTTTTAATTTCAGAGCACAAGAATATATTTCCATTGCACTGCTAAAACCTTGAATACACTTTTTGTACTTTTAAAAGCAAAATACCAAGATATGGATACAGGAGAGAAACAACTGTGTATATTAATTAGCAGTCATAAGAAAGGAGCATTAATATAAAAAGATAATTAACATATTTTAACTTAAGACATTTGATGGGTAAAATTTGTTCTTTATGTTTTCTGTGGGTGGTTTGGGGTTTTTGTTTTTGTTTTTTTTTTTCCTGATATGCCCAATCTCAGGAATGAACTTTGGTAATTATAAAGTAGACCAGTGGAAACCAAAGTGAACCTAAACATATGAAATTGTTTGCTATGAATTCTGAATTCTGCATGGAGTCACACCAAGAAAAACCCCAAGTGCCTTGCCTAATCCCTAGGTCTAGCTAATAAAGTTTATTCTCTTGTGAAAAAGCAGAAATTAGCCTCAGTTTTCAGAGCTGTGTTATCCGACCTTAATTTCCAGTTGAAGTTTAGTAGCCTGGGAAACAGAATGGCTTGTATGGTTCATAAAAATAAAGATCAGGTGTTTGGGGCCAATCATTCTACATTGTATCTGTTACATTGGGATTGGTTGCTGGAAGGATCTTTTATGTCTTTGTTTAACCAAATCAGCTATCCCATTTCCCCTTTATAACCTTCCTTGTTAATTTCATTTATTTCTGTCTTCATGATGTTTGTCAGATGCCATTCTGTAAGGAATAATTGAAATCCGTGCAGAAAAGGCAAGGTAAAGCAAGGACTTGTCTATCAAGATCTGCAGATTGGTGGACATTTAAATAACAATGTATACAATTCTGGTTTTGGCAATCATGTCCCACGTTGAAAAATCACTTCAGTTGGTCCCATTTTTGTGCACGTCAGTAAATCTTGAATCAAACTAGGAGCAGAAATATTGAAGAGAATTGATTTGGAAGTTCACATGAGGATGTACCAGAAGGAGGGTTGGCCTCACATTTGTAACTGGTGCATTGTAGTAGCAGTCATGTAAACAAGTATGAATCACTGTGTAACATTTGAAGTAATAAGATTTGCTGTTACCAAACTTAAAAAACATAATCCTGAAACCTGGATTTAAACCTGTTCAATGGTTAAAACATATGTTTTGCGTTGTAAAAACATTTGGTTTACAGTAGCCAGTTAATATGGTATTGTTAAAAGTTTTTGCGAAGATCAAAGCTTTAGCCTGTGGCATTACAAGAATATGTCAAAGGCTTTCAAGAAAAATTAGAGAAGATCAGCAAACATTTTTATGGCACTGGAAACAATGGTGGTACTGTGGAGTACTGTGAAATCCATTTCAAGTTTCATAATTTTTTAAATAAGATATGCATCTTTATTCTTTTTTTTTACTTCAGGTTTTGTTTGTGTCTTTTAGCTTTAAACAAAATAGTTTAGACACACTAAAACTTAAAACTGTGAGAAGGCTGCCTAGATCATATTAAACTATTTGGTTCTGATTACCTTCTCAAAATTTATCCTTTCAAGTTAGTATAGCCTTTTTCCTCTTTCAGTTAGCATGTCTACTCTGAATAGAGTGAGAAACACTCAAGTATTTTGGACAAAATGTTGGTAATTTTTTTCCCACTCGCCTACACAGTAGAGTAGAAGCTAGTGTTATGTGAAACACATGGAGTTCCTGTTTTTAAGTTCTATTGTTCACCATATCTAGAAGCTCAAGTTTCGTTAAACTTGTGAGTCTGGGAGACTGAAATAGTCTGAATAGAGGCACCTACATCCCTTACTTGGATATACTGGCAAAATTTAGTGTGCCTTTCACCCACTTTAGAATCATAGAAAGGTTTGGGTTGGAGGGGACCTCAAAGATCACAGAATCATAGAATCGTTAAGCTTGGAAGAGAATTTTAAGATCATCAGGTTCAATTGTCAATCCAGCCCCACCATGATGCTTTACAATCCTTTCCAGTACCTTTCCACCCTTGCAGTAAATATTTTCCTCCTTATATTTAATCTAAATGTACACTCTTTCAGATTGAAGCCTATCCTGTCCTATCACTACACACCCTTGTAACATGTTCTGCTCCCTCTTTCTTGTAGGCTCCCTTTAGGTAGTGGCAGATGCTATAAGGTGTCCCCAGAGCCTTCTCTTGTCCAGGCTGAACAGCCCCAACTCTCTCAGCCTGTCTCCATAGAAGAGGTGCTCCAACACTCTGACCATCTTTGAGGCCTCCTCTGGAATTTTTCCAGCGGGTCCCTGTCCTTTTAATGCTGGGGACCCTGGAGTTGACCCAGTGCTACAGGTGGGTTCTCACCTATACGGAGAGTGGAGTAGCTGGATAGAATCACCTCCATCAGCCTTCTGGCCACACTGCTTTTGATGCAGCCCAGGACACAGTTAGCTTCTGGGCTGTGAGCGCACGTTGCTGGGTCATGCTGAGCTTCTTGTTCAGCAACGCCCTCAAGTCCTTCTCCTCAGGGCTGTTCTCAATCCACCTTACTGTACCTAAGTGTTCCCTCTGTCAGGTTTCTTCCCTTCTATCATGGTGTATTGTGCCAGGAAAAGGATAATTTGTTTCTGGTGCTCTTTCAAGAAATTTGTCTTTAAGAGAGAGTGATTTATAATGTTTTTAATTTGCTTGTTTACTTTGAAAGGCCACTGTCTATTGTCCCTCAAGGCATATGCCTTTGCAGAGTTGTCAAGATTCCAATACTCTCTGACTGGATTCTTTTGCATATTCCACATGAAGACGGTTTAATGTTTTAATACCAAATTTACTCACTTGAAGGCTTTTGATGTTACATAAGATTTTGATTTAGCAGAGAGATCCAGCAATATACCAAAACCACAACACAAACGTGGTATAGCAATTTCTGTATAGGTACAGCTTCATGCTAGTGCTCATGTGATTCCTATTGCCAGTTCCTGTGTGCTGCCATCGTGATGCTGCATGTCCCTGGTTGCTTGGGAGGCATGCATGGCTTGAAGCTAGCTCAAGCCTGTCGCTGTTTTCAGACTTCCTGTTGCTGGTTGTTCAGTTTTGATGCTCTGTGTTGAGCTGCCTGTATACTGGTCTGGCTGCCTCAGGAAGGTAATATTTTCTGTGGATTATTTTAGGGAAGGGCATTTGCCCAACCCATCAACCCACTCAACCAGTACAACTCTATCTACTGCAAAGACCACCCTCTGGTCTCCTCGGCATCGAGATGAGTTCAGCTTTCTTCACAACAGCTGTGGTCGCTCCCTAGAGTGACCTAGAATCTGTTCAGAGTTTCATGAGGACATTGCCTGTGCCCATCTCCTCGGAGCTTTTTTTTCTTGCAGGGCTTTGTTGATCAGTTTGTTGTTTCAGGTAGAGAAGTATTATATGATGTTCTGAGGGTTTTTTCCTATCAGTTGTGTTTTCAGCTTTAAAAAATAGCTAAGCCATGAATACTAAAATACCATTCCGCTATAAAAGCGTTGTACTAATTTATCTCCTGTGCTTAGTAAAGAAATATAGAACCATATTTGCAATGTGTTACTTCTGATAACATCCATATTAAGGAGCTGTACATTAGGAATGAGAAAAAACTCTTTTAAACAGATAAAACATCTCATTCTTCCTGACATATCTGTGGAGATAGTTCACTCTTGAAAGTATATTACTAAATATGATTTTTTTAATTATATGTTTGAATGGTACTTAGCAAATAATAGTTTGTTATTTTCCATGATTTGTTATATACACTTTTTTTTTAAATATACCTTGTCTTCATGGTAACTTGCAACTCATTTAAAAAAAATATTAGAATTGGAGGTACTAGATTTTTTTTTTTCCCATTTTAAATTAGGAAGAAAAATTAAAACTTGAACTCTCCCTTTAATTAATATAGTGGAAAAATCAAATTGGGACATAGGGATAATTTTGATTTAGATAATGGCAAAACATAAGAAAATATTAATCATAACATTTAATATTTATTATATTTTGGTATTTGAGTTAATATTTTACTGTATGTCAAAGGTAAATATATAACCATGTTTTAGACATCAAACTGTATTCCTACTATAATGAAATTAAAATTACAGCTTCAGCTTTATTTTCTAAAAAATGATGGCATTCCTGAAAATTGACATATTTCAGTCATACTTCTGAAAAATAATGTTTTCTTTTCCAATAGATCTTTATTCTGTCATTCTCTCATCACAGTATTTATAAAAATATAAAGTGTTTATATATTCTAGATGCACACTGGTGTTCATGCTGACCACAGATTGAGGTGTAATTAAATTGAAGTTGCACCTGGACAAGATACAGTACAGACTAAACCAAAGCTGTAGGATTTTGCTCACTCTGAATTCATCATTTACAATCCTGATCTAATTAATTGTCTAGCTTCATCTACATGTGATTTATTTCATTGAATTGGGGATTATCCTGTTTATCAGATATGATTCTATAAAACTACCAGTTGTATTTTAAAATATATTTGATTTTGCTGTTTTGCTTTTTGGGTACTTACTGTATCTCTTTCAAAGTAGAAAGAGAAGTTGTAGACCAAAAATTTGCAACATGAAGGAAGGAAAATAGCATTCTTTTTCAGCTATTCTCTATTTACAACAAAGATTAAAAACTAAATGCTGATCACATTGAAGTCAGTGTGAAATCATGTATTTATACAAGATTTATAAATTCCTTTCCACAGTCTGTCTGTCATAAAAATGAGATCAACTCTGTCAAAATGTCACTATTATTGCCATAAAAAAAAAAAAAAAAAAAAAATTCTTACCAGAAGTTTTGTTTTCAAGATAACTTTATGATCAGTGAAGCTAAAGATTTTGAAAGCCTCTTTTTATTTTCATTAAAAGGGAAGTTGCAGGAACCCCAAAGTGCAGATTTTTAGTTTTCTCATATTCTCATAATGTGTTCAACCATGAGCAGAATCAAGATGAACAGAAGAGTAGCTATGCTACAGGCTGAAATTAGTGTAACCAGTTAGCTGAAAAATCATCACAGGAGGTAGCTGTGAGGTTTTTCCCTTTTTCCTTTCTTCTGTCTTTGTAATGGAAGTCTCTTATCTTTTAAACATGGTTTTGAGGTATAGCATGCTGACTGCATAAAATCCAAAGTGTTAACAATGCCTTTAGTTTGCACAGTAAATTTTTGTAATTGATTCTATTAAAATATATGTTAGAAAAACCCAGCCAACTAAACAAGTCCAACAAGCAAACTGATTTTCATCAGCCAGTGGTCCAGAGGAAGTAGTGAGCAGGCTTTTAGGCACCTTTCTGCAAACACTCAGAGTTCTACAAAAATGTAATTTGTTATGATTGAAGGCAATCAGACCTTTCTCTATGCCTGTGCTTCGTACCCTTTAGTGATGGGTGATGTCTATCCAGATACCCATGAGAAAATGAAAGGAAAATACATTCATTTCCACATTATGGAATAATACATTAAAACTGACGATTCTGTGTTACCCAACATAATGTCAGCTGAATCCTTTAATGGAACTATTGCTGATTATATAATAAATTAGAAATTCACTTTACCCCTTCCTTGTACACCTTGAGAAATCAGGTTGCAGTTCTGAGGGAATGTGAAAGCAAGATTCTGAAGAAAAAAATAAGAAAGAATGAGAGAACAGGATGTTTTGAAATTAAAATAAGTATGTGAAAATGGATTGTTGTTTTTAATTAGTGTTCTAACCTTAATTATATAGGGGCCTTGAATTTTCAGAAGTTCAAAGTAGTTTTGTTCACTTTAGTTGCATTTACAAGCAGCAGGAAAAAAAAAAAAGAATGCTAGAAATCTGAGTGTTGCTGTTTTCTTTTGTTGTTGTTAACTGGCAGCAACAGGCAACCACAAAGGTTAGGAGCATCCTGGGCTGTACTAACACAATCAGAGGCAGTAGGTCATTTGAATTGATTATTCCCCTTTACTCATCACTGGTTGGACCATATCTCACATAAGGTATCCAGTGTGGGGATGCACAGTGCAAGAATGATAACAGACAGCAGCATTCAGGGGTCACCAAGGTGGTCAGTAAGGTGTGGAGACCTTACTGTGTGAGGAGAGCCAGGGGGATTGGGGTTTGCACAGTCTGGAGGAGGGACAGCTGTGGGAAACCCTCACAGACACCTATCCTTACTTACAGGAAGATAGAGGCTGGCAGGAGAACAGAGGACCATGATCATGAATTGTGAAGGATTGGTATGACTGGATATAAGGAAAAAATATCCCCACAAGAATAATTAAGCACTGGATCAGAGTGCTCAGAGAAATTGGGATTTTTGGTGTTGTAAGTGGAGTGTGATATACAATCAAACTAGACAAGTAGCTCATGTGTCCATCCATTTGAGGTGACATATGAATATGAAGGAATATAACTCATGAGGTGTATTTGCCTGGAGTCAGAAAGGGAAACCCAAACCTTTTCAGGCCAGGTTGCTCTTTTTGTAGACTGTCATTTTCTTTAATAAGTGGAGGGAGAGAGGATGTGCTGAAAGGATAGTTGTGAGTTCTGACAACTGACTAAGTAAATTACAGTGAAGTTGATACCATGGTGTCTTTGTATTAAAATAAGGACTCAATAATCCTCTTTGATTATGACTCCATATTTTGCAGGGACATACTTTGATTATTACTTTTAATCTCAATGTCTGAAGTAATTTGGAATTACTCAGTTATGTTTTAGATTTCTAAATTCCAAGTGATATTTCAAGGTGGGTAGATAGGCTATAAATGTGTATTTTTTTTTCCTCCCAATAATATTTTTGATGAAAAATGACTGACTGGCATGATACACGGCATATGAAATTTCCTTTTTCCTGTTAAAGTGGAAAAAGTAGTAAACCCCACCTATGACCTCATGTTAACACTGTACATTGAGTTCAGGCTTCAGTTAATTCCTGGGAAGCTTACTTTCAGGTCCAGCGCACACAGCAAGAGCTTTCCACTAGTAAAGAATGACATGCTGTCATTCATCGGGGAACAAAAGGAAAGAGTAGGCATTTTTACTTCATTTCTCATATTCTTAGCATACATACCTTAGCCAGAGCTTCAATGAAGTAAACTAGATTTCACAGAAGAAGAACAAATCATGTTTGAAACTCTAATCCTATTGTCTGGTGCAGTCTTTATTGCAATACCTTATATTTCATGGAAGAACCAAAGTAACCTTCAATTCGAACTAAAAGAAAATGAGCATAGGTTTTGTTTGGTTTGGGTTTTTTTCAAAATAGCTGACTCTTTTCTGACAAAGAGTAGATTATTAAAAAATAGCCTTCGTGGTTTGTTTTCATGGCACTTTGTATTGTAGTGACTGCTTTAAAATGCTTATGGATTTTTATATCCAATCAAGCATCTTTATGCAAGGAGAAAATCTGAGAAATTTTTTGCTTGGTTTTGATATGCAAACCAGAGTTCTTTTCTGAGGCATCCGTTTTTCAAGTCCTGACACAGAAAACACTTACAGCAACTTTAGGCAACACTCTTCAGCAGTATTGTTTATTTCCTGTTTATCTTTGCAGTGTTTGTGTTGAGTTGATCCAGGAGCCTTGTGGCACTTCTCTTTTAGCATTTAACCATTCTGTCTGTGAGCAGCTTCACTTACCTGATGTGACTTACAACTGGAAATCCTTAGCAGAACAAATGTCAGTGACTGACACCACTAGCTTTGACTGAAGAAATGTGGCTATGAAGTGACAAATTATACTGCAGCTATTACCCCTTAAAATTCATTTTCAAAATTCCTTCATAGCTAAAAGGAACGACAATAAAGCAGTTCAAATGCAGCTATACTTGTAATCACCTTAGTACAGCTAAAGTTCAGTTTTGCCAGCACTAGGACATGTCAAGTACAGATAAGGAAAAGCTGAGAGAATTGGGATTGTTGAGCCTAGGAAAGAGAACGCTTCAGGGTAATCTAATTGTGGCCTTCCAGGACCTATAAGAAAGATGGGGTGAGACTATTTACAACAGTGTGTAGTGACAGGACAACGGAGAATGGCTTCAAACTGAGAGTAGGTTTGGATTAGATGTAAGGAAGTAATTCTTTACTGTTCAGATGGTGAGGCACTGAAGCAGGTTGCCCAGAGAAGCTGTGGATTCTCCACCCCTGGAAGTGTTCAAGGCCAGGCTGGATGCAGTTCTGAGAAACCTTATCTACTGAAAGGTGTTGGAACTAGATGATCTTTAAAGTGCCTTCCAACCCAAGACTTTCTATGAATCTCTAATAAGGGAAAACAAGTCATTTTACATGACAGAAATGTTTGGTTTGTACTCAGCTTCTTACTCTTAAAGGATGGGTTGGTGTCACGACAGTAATACCCAAACTGTATTGCAAAGGCTTTTGCACTTCTGTGTTCCAAAAAGTATATTAAGCTTTTCCGAACTGCTTACTATTATAACAAATTTTTTTCTCACCAAAGAGAGACCATGGTGGCAGCAAGCCCATGGAATGTGGCAAACACACAAAAAAGCAACCTCAATTGAAATTCTTTCTTTATCCATTTTGTAACCAAAAAATGTGGACTCCTGTCTAAGTTTTTAAAAGCACGTAGCCCTTAACTCACATCAACTGCTGACTACAGACATTAGATAAATAATTTTCCTCTTTTGTGAGAATTTGACTTAAAATTTTTGCTTTTGCTGAATAAGGATGAGGAAACTCCTTTGTTTTAAAAGGTTGAGTAAATATATTTCACTTCAAATGTTTGTACAATTTCACTAATTAAAATAATATGCATTTTAACTTATTTGAAAAACCATGCTTGGAATGAGCAAAGGCATATTTATTAATTTAAAAAAAAAAAGATGAAACAGAACATTATTTCAACGTAAGGAAGAGATTTTATTTCAGTGAAATCAACCATTCATTGCAACAAAAACTCAGAGACATGGTGGAGTCCCCATTGGTGGAGGTTTTCAAGATGGGATAGGACAGAGTGCTTCATAATGTCACCAAGGCTCCCTTTCCCATGAAAGGTTGGACCAGATGATTTTTTGAAGTCCCTTCTAATCTGTGCTGTTCTATGATTCTGTGACACAGGATAGTTTTAAACAAAAATGACAGGTATTCCAGCAAGAAATTAATTGAAATTGCTCCTTAACCATGGGAAATATCCAGTTTTGTTAAATTTGCTGTTCTGATGATTTATTTTTCCCAGTAACTCTAGCCAGCTGCTTTGAGTTTTAAATCTAGCTCTACAATCTTCTGTGTAGTCTAAAACAAATCAGTTTACTTCCTTACTCCCACTTTTCCTCATGATCAAAACAGAAATACTATTTAATGCCTTTTCTGGTATTCTACAAAATCTTGAGAGTACTCAACAAACGCAAGCACTTGACAGAAGAATGGATGGTAACACAGGGAGATGGTAGTATTTACTTTTTCACCTTAAAAAGAGAACTTTTCTTCAATGTCTCTATGTCTTTTATTGTAAATGTGCCTTGTACTTCAAAGGCGAGGTTAATAATGATTCAGACTTTGAACACTAAAGGGAAAAGTTTTGGAGACCATGTTTTGTAATGCTTCTTTGAAAGGTAGAAGCAGCAACAAAACAGGCCTACAAGACACCAGAGAGTGTTCAGCTTCTTTTGCATAAGTACCTAACAAAAAAAAGAAGAGGATTTTAACGTGATTTTGGTCAGTGATTTTTGTAATGGAAAGAGCCTTATCCTGCCAAGGAACACATGAGTATGTAAGGAATTTCTATACAGATCTCTATGGAGAAATGGACTAGAATGAGGATTTAGTGCTTTGCAACATGAAGGTGGGCTTTATGCATGAAAAAATAGCCACACATTTTTAATTAAGAAAATAACATTATAATTGATAGCTGGAAATAATATGTGAATATTTGTTATTTTATTATATTGTTACCCATGATTTTATATTCTGCCAGTCAGTGGTTTCTGTATTTCTGTCGGGGAGTTGGTGAGTTCTTAATGAGTCTCACAAATCCTAAACCACAATTGCCCAGATTAGGGGATTGGCTGAGAAATGGAACCCATTCTGATGAAAGTTACAAGGCTTATTTTATGTAGAAACCAGGATATCAGAAGGAAGATGTGGACTGAGGTTTTATATCAACATTATGTTTCATCACAGCAGAGACAAAGAGTTAGACCTGAGGACAAGGAAGTATTTCATGTCCCAGGCTAATGATGTAGACTGAGAGCAGTGCCTGCTGCTCTTTGTTGTGGGTTAGTTGAACAGTAAAATTATTATCTTTGAAAATGCACATCTAAAAATATCATCTTTCGTGAGTGTGGATAAATAAAGTAATGTTTTTTAGAAGATGCTAAATTGGATTTATGATCTCTCAAGCTTTTGACAAAATCTGGTCCTCAACCATGTGGTTGAGTTTTAAATTTTCTGTTTTGTTCTTTTCTTTCTCTGCCTCTGTCTTGTGGTTCTTTTGCTCCGAGTTTGGATTGAAACACAGGAGACGCGGAGTTTTTCTTCAGACTCAGGTGTTTGTTGTTTCTTATGTATGGCACAGCTGCACAGAATGTGCCTCTAAGTTAAGAAGTTCAATATGATCCCTGAGTTCTACCTTCCAAGGTCTTTTAAAGACCAAACTACCCAATTATGGAATGCCAACTAATTTATTTTTACTTATAATCCAATAACTAATGATTCATCTTCCTCACTGCGGGTTTTTTGAACCAATACCACATCACCCAGGCTTGTGAAGAAGCAAGAAGAAAGAACAAGAACAAATCTACACCCAAAATCCTCCATCTTGTTACATGTGTATGACTATATCCCAGAAACCTAAATTTTCTATATCTCTACATATTCCACCCAGTTATATAACAAACTTCTTTTTAATTACACAGCAACAGTGTCAATGCTATCACATAATTTGGGAAGCCTTTCCCAAGAGCTCAGGTCAAATGCAGTGTGCTTTTGAGGATCACTGCCTGTCAGCACTGAAAGACTGAAATTCTCTAAACCCAGGGTTCCAACAGTTGAGGATACAATTTAAATTTTTTGACAAATGTCTACTGAAGCATTTCTACAGCTACCTGACAAATGAGAATCAAATATATGATAGTGAGTCTAGGTTTAGTGGTAAAACATATTTTTTAGAAAAATTTATAAATGGATATTTTCTCTCTGGCTCTGAAGTTATAATTTTTAATAAATGAATGTAGTAAAGAAGGGATAGCTCAGCTGTCATGATAAAGTTCATTATTTGCCAAGAATTTATAGTTAATGTCAATTATCCCTACAGCATTTAATGGCACAAAACCCCCTTGAAGTCTGTCATGTCAAAGATGAAAATCTTAAAAAGAAATCCAAGTAGATTGTAGCAAGTGATAACTTGTAGTGGGGCTATTACAGCCTTTTTTGTTAAAAAAATGCCAAAAAATTAAATTAATGCTGACTTAGTGTTGTGCAAACTTATATACAATAAAATAAAATTTGAATTTATTCCCTATTTCTTTTTCATTAATGTAAAGGCATTGGGTTTACGTTAATAGATACATAGAAGTGGTTTAAAATGGCTAATTGTATTTTGCAAATTCTGTATGCAGCCAAGATTTCAGTCATATGAAGGTTTCTTAATTGTTAAATTTGATTAATTGTTTTTGATGTCTCTTAACTTGCCTAAAACATAAAAAAACCCTTGGAGCTGGATAGGATCCTGAAAGTTAATCCAATTCCTTTACTCCTTGCAACAGCATCACTGAACCTGGGTCTTTCCTCACAGATTTTTATCTTTCTCTTTGAGCACGTCACAGCTTCTCCAATCAGTTCTACAGCTTTGCTGTTTCAGAGGTTGAACATTTTTCCTAATACCTAACATGAAACTTTCTTGCCAAATTTAAAAGTCTGTTAATGTTTTATGCAGATTATTACTGTCCTTTTTCCAACGACCCTTTATGTACTCAAACCTATTTATTCCTGTCTTCTTTTGTAGGGCATGGCTAATGTTTTCTAGGTCTCTGATCTTTTCTTCTTTTCTGCTGCCTCTTGACTAGGGTTACAGCGCTTCATCTTTCTTGAGGCACAGCATTAGAAACTGGGTTCAGTGTTTCAGCTGAATAAAGTGCAAAGATTCATCTATCTTTCAAACCTCAACAAATTCTAGCAGAGCATTTGAGCTCCAGTCTACAGGTTAATCAAAATGAAAAGTTAAACTGAATCTTCATTTCATCTTTCTCCGGCTCTACCATTTTCTCCTCTCTGCATTTTCTTGTCTTTCTGTCTTTTGGTCAGAATGGAGAAGAGTATATAACTGAGAATTTTACTGTTACTTGATGCAGAGTTCATTTCAAGATTTTTAAAAATAGTGAAGTTGTTATACAGTATTGAGCTTGAACAACATTTTTACTAAGTACTGACAAGAAACAATGAAGAAAAAAGTTTTAGTTCAAGCTTTATTTTTTCCTTCATTAGCTATTTTTAAACAGTATCATGGACTAAGAATCCTCTAAAATCCTTGCTGGTCAAGTCTCACTTTTTTTCCATCCATTTCCTGCTGCAATTTGACTCAAAATATCCTGTTTAGGCAAAATTCATATAGTGAGACAACCTCCATCTCCTCATCCAAGCAGGAACATTTGTCATCCTCCTATTCTGATAATTTTCATTCTGACATTTTCAAGATTTTCATCTTCCTTTCAGTGTATTCTTTGCCTAATTAATTCTGTTGGCAGCCTATAGAAATGCTGACATTGGCCAGAAATTATTATTGTGGACATTATAAAGTAGCAACAGTGTGACTATATTTTTATTTTGCTGCCATGTGGTTGCTACTCTGAAAGATTTGTTGAATAATCCCACTAATTCATTATCCCTGTTGATTGCTCTATTCTAAAGCCTTGTGGACGCTTGCTAAGGACTGCTCCACCAATATTACACATTTATATAAGTTAAATACTAAAAAGACAGCATGTTGGTTTGTGTCATGATTTCAGAAGATTGCAGACACACTGAAGGCAGGGGAGGTATGACCCCTGTGGGTCTCTCTTCTTGGGCTGGGTTGTGACACCTTTACAGATGATGAGGTGCTGGAGTCTCCAAGAAAAATGTATGTGCAGCCCCTGTCCTTAATGTGTCCTTCCTTATATTTCTGTCCACACACATTTTTTACATCACTGCTTTCAGTGGGCTCTAAGCACATACTAATATTAGTGTCTTTTAAAATATTTCCACCAGGATAACTTTCTTGGGTACAAATATTGTAGTTTGTGTTTTGGGGTTTTTAAGCCTGTTAATATTGTTTTTCTTCAAAATAAAATAGTAATAAACAAAAAATAAAACCTGTCATTTCTAAAGGAAACGGGTAGCTTTTAGGTGACCAACTCCGAGTATTTTTACATGGATGGATGTTTGTCTGTATTAAAAAAAAAAGAAACCTAGAAAATTTAATATTCTGCTTGCACCTTTTGCTAAGACCACCACATAAAAGAGTGTCTTGCTGCTCACAGGAAAAAATCCCGACTGCATACACAAACACAAAATCCAGTTGATGATAAATCATATATTATTAAAAACCTGGGTACAACCCAGTTTTCCATGACTTATGTTTAAGCTATGTTCAAATCTTTGAGCAAGCCAGAAAAGCAGTGGCTTTTCATAAAACTGATTGCATCTGCTTATTCATTTAGGATAAACTATTGCTTTAGTTCAAAATATAGAAGCAGTAGCAATATAAGTTGCATTCAACTTTATCTCAATGAATATATTATTAGCACTATTATTAACTTTTCTCCCTTCAGAGCAAGAAAGTGTTTTGTTGAATTCTTTTCCAGTATACTCAGGGCTGAGAGTGGTTTGTTTTCTATATTGCAGCTATGTTTTGTTCTGCTTATTTTTTTTTCAGTTTTGTCATTATGACAGAAATTGCAGTATACTGTGAGTTCTATTTTTGTGACTCTAGTGATGTAGATTGGGCAGTTCCTTCAAGACTGGCATTCTAACTCCTTTTCTCTTTCTAGCAACTTAGTGTCAAATATATTTCATCAGTGTACTCTTATTACTTGGGTAGTCACTAGGGAAAGTATCTAAGCAGTACAATTTCAATTTTGATCTTGAAATAAATCAGGAATAATCCTGCTACATTTTTCAAATTTTGTCAGTCCTAGTGTACTAATCAAAATTTTCCCAATACACACACTGTTGGTTTCTGGTGGCATAGCGTAATAATGTCTCTTGAACTCCAGGTAAGTGAAATCTACTGCCTTTCTTTTCTCCAAAAGTGCATTATCTGATTACACAAAATGATACTATGTCAGTGTAATTGCTATAAACTGACTTTATTAGCGCTATGCTGATTCTTGCACCATTTTCTACTTACCCCTATCCTTAGTACACAGATTTTTCTGAAGTCATGTATATTAGTAGCATCAGAGATAATTTCTTTTATGAAGGTTTGTACTACGTGAAATGTAAAGAGTTTCCTGGATACCTAGAAGTACATGCAATGGTATATCCTATACAACACTGGCATTTTGTATGGTTGTTATTAAAGAGAGATCAACAATATATCAACAGCATATTCTTTCAGGGAACAGTCAGAGGTTACCTTTGTTACACTTGTAGCCCAAGACTCAAAAAAGGCAAAGTAGGTGACAACACTGGTAGAAATTTGATCTTTATCCATTGTTTGCAAACTGAAAATTATGTTTTTGCCTACAGTACAAAAATAAAGAATTCTAATGAGAATCATTAATTATTTACTAACATGGGCTTTGTAAATCCTCAAGCTACCAAACCTGAATAAATAAATGATATTGAAAATAAGTTCACTCTTACATCATTATTGCTTTGTGTTGCTCTTACATCCTACGCTGAATGGTATTTCACAGAAGTGTTTTTTATTTTGTTTTGTTTTACGAGAATGCGGTTTTATTGCAAAGGTAAATTGCTGTGTAGATGTGAATGTAAAAAGTCTGCACATACAGTACATTTATACACAACTAAGAAAAGCTAGAAAATAGAAACTAGTCAGTGTAATGAAAGACGGCATATAAAACACATTTGGATTTGTTGTTTGGTGTTTTTTTCCAACTGAATAAGTAGAATTTAACTATCAGGCATTTCTTTTCAATAAGGCTGCTACATTTTAATGCATTCATGTTTAAGAAGTTAATCACTTCTGAAGGGGAGGGGGGAAAATAAAGCCTTCTTGCATTCTGAACAGTCTGGATGACTCAGAATAAGTGCTATTTCTCTATATTCAATCATTTCTGGAAAGAAAGAAAGTCTGTAGTCTGAGAAGAGCCAAAAGGAGGAACAGGCAATACTTGAAACACGAAGTGTTACAAGGAGTCGACCTTTGACATCAACATTTTGCCTGAAATGGTGTCAAGTAGAATCACTGTTGGCTATTTGACTGACTCACCAAAGTTTGTCCTTATAGACTTATCAGTAAACCTCCCAAAATCTAGGCATAACCCATCAGTCAGAAGTACACATCATTAGCTATTCTGTTAAAATAATATTTTCCTTGCAGTAACTTCTGACCTTGTAGTCAACTCTAACAAAAAATTTAGAATGACACCTCAAACTGCCAGGTTTTTGAGTGCTTGTGTAGCTTCCATGATGATGTTTGTCTCAAGGGCACACAAACTGAAGATTGTTCAGAGCATAACTCCTTAATTTCTTCAGTTTCAGACAAAAGTGAGTAAGACACAGACTTCAAATTTAGAATTTCAGTATATCAGTCTGTCATTAAAAATGTGACATCTGACAGCACATAGTTCATTGGTGCCACAGAAATTTCCAAGTAAAATGTGTAAAAAAATATGTCACACAACTGCAAGTTATATGATAACTGCAAATGCTTTTAGTTAACAAACTGGCAAGATCTGCATCATAATGTCTTAAAAAGAGCAGAGCTATAGGCAATAAAATATATTGAAAAATTGATTAACTTTAGCATTTTTCACTAGCAATTAAGAGAGATGCAATTACATGTTATTGCAGGATGTAGTACATGTGTACTGAAGGTGATTTTAACACACATAACAAGGTGGTTTATCTTTTTACCCACTGTCAACATAATATATCTGGAGCCATAGATTTGATAAAAGAAGATATCCTCCTTGGAATTTCTGATATATATTAAATGCACAGTATACTACACTATGGTATAAATATATTTTTCTCTGTATACCTCTAAATTACTGTAAGGAATACCTTTTTTTTTTTTAAATTATATTAATCTTTCTTTACAATCTTAATCTAATTCTCCTATACATGAGAACAGGCATAGTTCTGGTATAATGCCTCCTTGACTACAGATTTCATTTGTGCAGCACTGTACTATACATGAGTGTATACTGTGAGGAATGGACCTTGAAAATTTTTCTTCATTGTTGCTTAGTTTGTATTTTGATCCTGTTCCCAGTTTTCAGTGATTTTCCATTAGGATTTTTGCAACGGGCTTTTATTCTTAAAGTCCAACATACTTTTTGGGGTTTGTGTTCTTTTTTTTTTTTTTTGGAACATGGTTCAACTATAAAGAAATAGGATTTCTTAAATTTTTGTTACAAAATCAGTGGTTGAAGCAGTCATGTGTTCCTCATTAAAGATTACTGTTGTTAATTTAACAAGATTTTAAAAAGCAACCATTGTCATAGGTGCCAGAGCATTTAACAAAATAACTCTGTCCAAATTCATTGAGAAAATGGATTTTTCTTTGCTATGAGGACTAATTTTCTATATCATGTTGTAGAGAAGATACAGTGCCCAGTGCACATGAGTTATCACCTCAACAGAAATACTTCTGTGTCATTTGTGCTAATTGAAGGTCCCTTTATCTCTTGCTTACTCTGTCTAAGTACGTCACTGGGTCTTGTAGCATGAAGAAATGCCAAGGGGCAGAGAATTCAGCCTCAGCAGACAAAATCTGACCCAGCAATTGATATGGACCCCCAGTTATTCCTTTCTGTCCTGGAAGTGGCTGAGCCACTATCCCTGGAGGTATTTAAGGCATATAGACACAGTGACTGGGGACATGATTTATTAGGGGGCTTGGCAATGCTGGGTTAATAGTTGGACTCAATGATCTAAGAGGTCTTTTCCAGTTTAAATGATTCTGTGATTTTTAGATTAATGAGTAAGCGTGTTTTCAAGTTAAAGGTTCCAACATTTCTTCTCTCCTTATAGTCTTGGAGTTTTTATAATAATTTTTGGCAATAGTTACAGGAGAAGGATGTTGGTCTTCCAATCAAAATCTTCATTATTTGGAACATCTGGGTTACACTAAAATAACGATTATTTAACTGGCATGTTACTTAATTTCATTATCTCAAATTTTAGTGGCTATAAGATTTAATTATAGTGGGTGAGATTTTACTTCATGTGCTACAACTCAGTAATATTTAGGGGCAAAATCATACTTATTGAATCTCAAGGGATTACAGGGAAAGGTGAAATGTTCATCCTTTCTTCTTAGAATTCTAAGTTGCAAGTTGACATTTTCATTTATGTGATATCTTGCTGTCACTAGGTCCCTTGTGTTTTTCTCAGATATATTTAGGTCAGTGTGTCAATCTAGGAAAATAAGGCTTCTCATACTATTTCAGGTTCAGAACATAATGGAAGAAACTTGCTTTCTGATGGGTGCCTTGAAATTTTCATTTAGTTTGGTGAAAGAGATTAAGCTGTTTACTTGAACATTTTGGCAATCTTTTTTTCCCAGATTTTTCTTTTTCTCCAGATAATTATATTCTACAGCAGCACTGACTGTTTATAATTTACCTCTGGAGTTACTAATTTGGAAAAGTGACTTTAGAAAGGAAGATTCCTCTAAAAATATTGAAATTATCATGTTTAAGGATTTTTTTTACCTGGCTTTCATTTGTGGCTAGTAAAGTCATACTAAGTAATAAAACAGCAAAACAGCATAACTGTGTTCTATTGAAGCCTTTCCATTTTATTCCACCAATACAAACTTTTGACTTCTTTCAAGTTTAAAAATGTTTTTGCAACACAGAAATTCTGAAAATAACAGTTCTGAAGTCCACCTTCCCAAAGGACCTGCAATTCAATTGAAGCCTCATTTAAAATATCAAATTACATGAACAGTCATATACTGGAATTAATTATACTCAAATTAACTAACTTAAACCCCCAAGAATATTCAGTGCATGATTTTTATGACAGAAAATGCAGAACTTAGGTCAAATGCATAAAATTCTAAAGCATTAACTGAAAGAACAGGATAAAAGCTAAGTAACAGTAGTTCAAAGACAATGTTTCACTTGAAAAAGGACGCAGCATTGTGTGATGGAACTAATTAATAGCATCATAGTAATAAATTCCATATTTTTTGTACTTTTTCTGCTGAGTGGTTACTATAATAAGTTTTTGTAGCAAAAGCATTTTCTGAGGGAAAAAAAAATAAAAGGTGTAATTGTAAAATTTTAAACTTCTTTTAGTTCAGTTATTTTCCTAAAACAATAAGGTAGTATTTTGTTTAGGACTTAGAAACCCAATACATGACAGAAAAGTAGCATATTTTGATAGTGAGGGGAGTGTTTTAAAAGACAGTTTCAGAAACCTGCCTCAGACAAGCTCAGAAATGTTCAGTTATCTTCTCAGCTTGTGTATAGAACCTCGCATACCTATGCAGTGGTACTTTGTTGCATTGCTAAAGGATCTAGTCATTTATACTTTGTTTAAGGTAATTAGATTTCCATAACACTGAGCTTTTTCTAATAAAATATCAGACTGTGGTGTTTCAGTAAATGTCTAATGGTTAATTTGAGTAGAAAATCTTACTGCCTTGGAAGCCTCAGTGTTGACACTGTTGCTGCCCAAATCCTTCAAGAGAGAAATAATTAATTATTCACTGGTCTGGACAAAACATCCCATTCATATAAATCACTTAGTGTCTTCACTGTAGTTGAGATGCCAAGCATCTTCCCTAAAGCCTGTGTCACAGAGAAGTAAGGGATAACATCTTATTACTCAAAAAGCTCCAAATACGAATATATAGTCTGAATACACTGCACTGTGTATTAACCTTGTCTATTATGCAGAGTAACTTTCATATTCCCGTTCTCTGCTGACTGTTAACCTGGAAGAGATTACCTTGTAACCCTGTTAAGAAAAGAAGAAAACTGAAGTGAAAACTGAAAATTCTAGCTATTTCTTAGTTAAAATTACTACCAAGGGGACCATGCGGAGTTATTTACAAGGTTATTAACTGCACAATTTTAAAGAAGGGTTTTCCATTATGATGCTTTATGTTTGTTTCTATCTTCTTTTCAGTGTGTTAATTTTTATTGGTTCTTTGACAGAGGACCATAACAATGTCCCGCCAAGGATTTGTCATTCAGAGAAATACCTTGGCAGAATTTCCTACTTTTATTGTCACGACTTGGATATTCCACCAAGGGTCAGCAGGGCTTGATGGCAGTGGTGCTTTTATAAAACCTGCACAAATGGTCTGGAAAAGTAAGGCAGTCATGTCATGAAATGAAGGAAAGCCAAGAAATCTGGGATCTGTGCTGTGTATTCTTCTGTAACCAACACACACACTATGGTGCAACACTTCCTCTTTTCTTGAAAGAAAGTTTGTGTGTCTGCTTGGAAACATATTCACAGTGTTACACAGCTGGATGAAATGGAGGGCAAATCTTTCCATGTACTAGTAGTGAAGGCACCTTAATATTCCCATATATAGGGCTCTTCAGAATGCTTCATTGTTTTAACATAAGTTACAAAAAATTTACTCTCCATGAATCTTTTTTAGTTGACTCTCTAAAGTCTCCTTGGCTCTCAAGGCTTCCCTTACTCAACTTTTTAGAAGGCTCTCATGAAAGGGTAACT
This sequence comes from Struthidea cinerea, assembly GCA_013397865.1. Lineage (NCBI taxonomy): Eukaryota > Metazoa > Chordata > Aves > Passeriformes > Corcoracidae > Struthidea > Struthidea cinerea. Next base: position 45,567 of record VZTI01002590.1, on the reverse strand, counting down.
TAATTTCTCCAGAAGGTGTCACTTATTGCCATTTCACACACCTTTGAGTGTCTGAGTGTCTACCACACAGGGCTGGTAGCTGTATAGAGATTACAAGTGAGAGACTTTTTCAAGCAGCAGCTGGAGGCTAGCTGGTATTCCTTGGAGACTGGAGACAGTGACTGAAAACTGGAACTGTGTATCTGGGTTCAAGCACATGATTCTCATGCTTTGTGACTGAAATTAAAAGAAGGGGAAAAAGCTGCTCACCAAAAAAAAAAAAAAAAGGGCAAAAAATAAAAAGCCTGAACAATTTATATTGCTAGTCCAAAATGTTAGACTACTGTTAATTAGAGCATACATTTAAACTCCCTTTAAGATCTTTAAGTAATGTAGAGAGGCCTGCTTTCCTTATTAAATTTGTGGAAAATGAAGCATTACACAAATATTGTTGGATGTCTATGTAGTATTTAGCAAAAAATTGCTTGGAGAGCCTGGGAAAACATGGGTACAGCACATATTTAAAATGTGTATTGTGAGGTACTTCATATAGATTTTATACTTTTATACTGCAGGTTTTGTAGCTGCTGAAAATGTCAAACTGATTTGAGTGATGTGTAGAGAAGGGGAAACAAATGGAGCTGAAGAGCTGCAGGTTTGGGAAAAAAGTTAGAGAGCAACAGATAAGGTTTCAGCTGGCAGTAAGTGGCATAAATGACCTCTAAAATAGTCTCTGTTACACGAGGTTAAAGAATGCTCTTTATGGGCCACCAGTACTCAGCTACCGAAGCCGTGGGTATGCCACAGTAAAGATTGTATCTTCTTCAGGCCTGTGATGATTCTCATTTGACTCCAGAAGACAGTGTTGCAGCCGTTTTGCAAATTTATTGCTGGACTAAAGTTCTAAAACACTTCTAGCAAAAGAATATCACCAAAAAAGTGTCCACTTAACATGACCTGACTAGTTGGGTAAGGCAGGTTTCATTACAGAATTGTATATTTTCATGCCTGCAGCATGTGTATGATGTGTTGTGAAATGTACTGGAGATCATCCATACTGTGTGCTGAAAAATATAGTAAAAGATTCCATGAGAAAAAAAATCATAGGTTTCTTCAAAGATCACAGGAAGAATCATTCCTAACGCAGTGTACAAAGTATTTTCCATCTGGAAAAATGGGGAGATTTTATGCTGTCATTTCTTTAACTGCAGGTGGAATCCACAATCTGCAAAATGTTATCCAAAGTGTTCAGGAACCACAAAATGCTTCCTGCCTGCTGGCAGTCTAGGGGAAGTGTCAAACACAAATACTGTTTTAAGAAAATATGGACAGGGAAGGCTTTTGGAAGCCTTTAAATGATAACAGAAAGGGACTTTTGTGGATGAATTTTTGAATCATAGAATCATTTGGGTGTGAAGAGACCTTTACAAATATCGAGTAAACTGTTAACGCACCGCTGCCAAGTGCCCCACTAAACCGTGTCCCTAAGGGCCACATCTAAGTGTCTTTTAAATAGCTCCAGGGATGGTGACTCAATCCCTGGTCAGCCTGTTCCAGGGCTTGACAACCTCCCCCGTGAAGACATTTTTTCCTAATATCGAGTCTGAAACTCCCCTGGCACAACTTGAGGCAGTTTCTCCTCTCCTGTCACTTGTTACTTGAGAGCAGACACCAACTCCCATGTCGCTACTCCCTTCAGGTAGTTATAGAGAGCAAAACAAGTGAAACTGGTAAGAGGCAGAAGAGTTTTTTCAAAGAATAGCTTTTCAAGAACCAGCCAGTGTCCAACCAGATACAGAAATATTGACAGAGGGTATATAGAAAAAGATTTAACAATGTAGTTAAGTGGTCATGCATAGAGATTTTTTCAATCTTTGGGTGTGATAGTGACAGCCTGAGCTTGATGGTTTGTAGGCTGCTAAGAAAAATGACAGTGGGGGCTGCCATACTGAGTGAGGTGTAGCCTTATGTACTGGAGAACAAGAGAAAGGAATGGGGGAGGAGAAGTCGCGTATCTATTCATTTCAGATAATAGCACAATGTAAAGTATTCACAGCATCCAAATAGAAAACATCTGCAAATATTTACCAAAAGCAAAAAAAAACTAGAAAGAAAAAACACCATGTTTGTTCTGCTAATACTAAAGGTGAGATTTTGTTGTAACGTAGGATGCAGCCAAAAGGAGCAGTCCTTGTCTGCCATCCTCCTCTCCAACAGCAATGTTCCCAAGCGCTTCCTCCTATCACTTCTGGTTCTTGTACTTGCCTGTTTTAAAGTATTATATTTTATTTTTACCTGTGTAGTTTCATCTGGTTGAATGAGCAAGTGCAGCGTTGCTGGATTCAAGTTGAGACAGAGGGACAATAGTGCCAGGATGGCAGGAAAGAGTGGGACCATTCTTGTTACTGGAAGCCTGCAGTGTGGTTCACTTAATCTGTACTCCTAAGTAGTCAAAAAGCTCTTTCTCCTCTTCTTTCAAATGTATTTTCTTTTTAGATGAGGATCATATGTTTCTGCACACCTTATACTTCAGGTTGTATCTGTTGCTGAGATCCTTAGTTCTCCAGAATTCTAAATTATTTTATAGCCAGCTGTTTGGATTTCATTTTTAGGTCCTCCACATTTAAGTCCCTCTCCAGCCATGTTAAACATTTCTTCCAAACTTTTCTAGTGCAGCAGGAGTTGCAAGACATAAAAACCTACACCTATAAACAGTAAAATTCACATCCATTCATGACTCTTGATTGAGACCATGTATAATAGTAATCAAAAACTTTGGGCTGGTAATGGACTGGGGACAGTTGATTCTAAAATATATTTGTTCTAGGTATAGCATATCATGTCAAAATCACCTCGATTTTTTAAAAATGCAAATTCATCTTATCCTGAAGTACCCTCTGCTGGGGATAGATGTGGCGATTGCAAACATTCTGATTGTAGAACCAAACATTTCATTTGGAAGTACTTCTGACTGCATAATAGGATTAGTTCTGTGGAGGAGAATTAAAAGTGGTGCAAACAATGTTTATTAATTAAAACATAAATATATTAAAGGTTTCTTAATTCTCATAGTTTTTTATATTCAAATGGCCAACCTCACCTCCTGAAGCTTCTTAAGTACAGTCTGATCTCATTGGAATATTTACATGCTCCATATCCATGAATTTAATGTAACAGCACTGCATAAATTGCTACAGAGAGATTACTGCAGTGACTATTTAAATTACTGAACTCCAAATCTAATAACTGAGTAAAATGTCTGAATAATAACCATTAACTCTTACCATCAAAAAGGACTGAAGTTGGAATGCTTCTACACTAGGTAATTTAACATTAATGTGTGTGAAGTGAAGAAAAAAACAACCCAAAACAATCAACAAACCCCCAAAAACCTAAGAAACGAGTTTTCTACTTCCAAAGAGAGGAAACCATTCTGTCTCTCTGTTTCAGCTAGACTTCAATTTACAGGGCTGTTATCTACAGGGAATTTGATATATAAGGAAGCTGAAAAACCACCACCACAAGAAAAAAAGAAAATTCTTTCCTTCTCTCAAAGAATGTTGGGAAGAAACAATTTTTATGTGACTTTAAAAAAATATAGTGACAATGGAATTATTTGCACTCCACTCTTTTCACTACTTTCAGGATCAATCGGAAATGCTTTCAGTAAAACCGTTGAAGGTACATGAGATATGCCCATAAAAACTGGTGAAAGAGGAAAAATATCAGGGCAAATAACTTAATGTCCATGCTTTTACATCCCTTCTTTCCTTCAAGTAAGTGAAAAAAGGTGGCAATATGAAAAGAAATTATTGTAAAAGAGTAAATCACCATCATATGCATAATCAAACACAGTAATGTCTTCTTATACAATTAAAAATTAGATTAATAGGCCAATTTTGTTTTAGACAAAACTCAAATTGACTTCATTTTTCATTAGAGAAAACTATAACGTCCCAATAATGAAGATATACGTCAATAAAAATCATAAACAGACAGACATTCTCATATTAAAAAAAGATGTGTTTAAAAAGATAAACAACCGAGAAGCTTAATTTGGAGCAGCTTCCAGGCTTCCTAGAATTTAGTTTGCACGTATTTTTATGTTATGTTTTGTTTTAGCTGAGAACTAAATGTCAAGTTTGGACAGGCTCAGGTCTGAGTTTAAAACACAGGTTCAGATGCAGTGGTAACATCTGTTTCATAAGTCCTGTGAAATACTTGCACCTTTGCAAAGCTATATCACCCTTCTTCCCCTGCCTTGGATCTTGTCCGACATTTACAAACACAAGGTTAAGTTTGTTGCCTTCATGCCTGATCACTATTTTCCCCATTTCTTTGTCTTTCTTCCTTCACTGGTTGTATTATATTGCCACTTGCCTGTGACCAGCATTCCACCCACGTTTCTTCTGCCTCCTCCTCCTCCTTCCTATATCTCATATAAATATTTTCCTTTTAGTTTCCAGTGGGAACTAATGCTTTATAAAGTCATGTACCAAAAGTTCAGCCATATGAGCTTGAGGGAAACCAAGCAGGCTTTCATCAGAAGCATTTGTAGTTGTCAAGGCTATGTCAAAACCAAGCAGCCTCTCTGAAATATTCTTATTATCAAGCATTACAAATTCCAGTGAAAAAAATACTTCACTGCATTGTGCCTGCAGATGTCTATATAGACATAGACATGTGGGATCTATGATGACATTTTGCAATAAAAGATGAAATAGAAGATGATAGAAAATATATTTCGTAAGTGGGACAAAGAAAATGAAAGCAGAAAATCATTCCACATAGATACATGAATTCTGCTAAGTGGGGATACAAAAGTAGAGTAGTGCTTCCATCACCGAAGTAGTCTGAAACAGATAAAAATGAAGTTGTATTGCTTTGTAGTAAATAGAAAAGAATGTACAGAGAATGCTCTAAAAACCAGTTTGTTTGATTGTTTTTTAATTTCTTCTCTGTGCAGATCTGGCACTTTTAACAATTGAAAAAAAAACCTGTTTTTTTGAATGGAATATTAAAGTTAGCTTCTGAATTAGCCTGTGATAAAGTATGACTATTTGTAATTAAGACTTAAATGTATTATCTCAACAACCACTGGGCTTGTACATTATTTTCATATGCATGTCGGTGGAGGGCTCTGTTATGAAAAGGCCAGGAGGAAGATGGGATTAGTAATATCTCTTTGTCAGGCACAGATTTGTAGATCTCTGTCTCTTTCTAGTGTAGTAAGGATATCAAATATTAATAAACTGTGCTTCAAAACTATATGCACAAATAAATGAAATGCTTTAAAAATTCAGTTATGAATAATTTTAGGGATTTAGAATTTGTGTTATTTTTTCCTATTTTATTTTCCCCATGCATATAAATTGATCCTCAGACTATGGCTGTATTTAACAGAGCAAACAGCACCAGTCTTGAGCTACTAGTACTTAAACGATATCATCTTTATTATTTCTTAGTGTAAGAATTTGGTTTTACACTTTACTCTTTCTCATTTACATAATCAATGTTTACATTTCCAAAGGTATATCTTTTATTCCTGTCACCTCAAAGCCTTATAACCTCTCAATTTCTATAATAATAGTAATAATGATGTTAATAATTTTAAATAATAATGTTTCCATGGAAAATTTCCATAATTTTCCTATACTTACAAGTTACTTTTCACATCAACTAGCTTCTTCAGAACATAACCTTACTCATATCTTCTCACTGCACATGACTATGCAAGATATTATGCAGAAAAATTAGTAAAATTGAAAAAGTAAAGAAGTATGTTCTACTGTCTGAGAACACCTGCACCAGCTGCTTATATTTATCATTATATAAATTGTGCCGAAGTCACCAAATTCATTTGTTTGAATAGCAGTAGTTATTCTCACTCATGTAATGTAATTCATCTGCAGTCATGAGACGTTGCTTTCATTAGTGCATTTACATTACAAAGCACAGCAGCTTCGGAAAATGAGAAGTCTCAATTCATAACATGATATAAAGCATCCTCAGCGGACAACAAACTGGTATTTCCCTGTTCTCACTGAATAACTTGTCTATCAGTGTGCGAAAATGTAGAGTATGTTTACCAAAATTCATTGTACGTTGCCTTTATTGGGTTCTTTTAGTTTAAGAGTGATGGAGGAAAATACATGGGGATAATTGTCAAAAATTGAATGGTTTGGGTTTGCTGGATTTTTAGTACTCACTCCATTAATGAAATAAAAGTGAACAATTTAAAATATGCAAAGCTTAACCTAAATATAGGATGCTGAAAGGGTTGGCCTGATTTTTTATAGTGCTGAATACAGACTTCCTGCTAAAATTGTGCAACTCAGACTGTTTATTTAAATGTAAGACAGTATTTTTAGAGGGGGAAAATATAGTGCATTTATTAATTTTCCTTTCTATATATATATATTATGAGTAAAATCTCTAGCACAGAAGGAAAAAGTTGATCATACCAGTAAATCAGACGTCTGCTCATATCATGCAGATGTGAGGAGAATGGGAAAGGAAAGCTCTTTAGCAGCTCTGTTTAATCAATCCTTAACAATTCAGGCTCATTATGTCACCTTTATTCTGATAATCAATATTGTCAAATAGCTGTTCTGATCTTAATCAGTGCGCAAAATATTATTCCTAAAGTGTGTATCACTTTTAAAATCACAAAGTGGGCAGTATGAACAAAGACTGGTTCTTTAATAGGGGACAATTTTGTCAAAAGTATAGATCACCTTCCATTGGTTCATAGGAATATTTACTTTTGCAGTCAACAGGGTAACATTTCTGCCTCTGTTTTGCTCTTACTCAGTCTAGTAGACATTTACAGTGCTGTAAATAGGACCAAAATTTGACCCTTAGTTTTTATTTTCATCCAATATTATTGTATGCTAATGAATAATCTCATCTATGGGGTGACCCATTCCAGATCATTGTGACAGAATTGCTGCAGCACCAGGTGCTTCTGCTTCTGGGTCTTTATTGTTGGGGTTTGGATTGTTTTTTTTTTGGAGGTCATCTGCAGTAATCATGTACAGGCAGGTTGAGGGTTTAAACAGCTACTAATTCCAAAATCTTGTGTTGTAAGCTTGTGTCTTGGCATAGGAATATGAAGGGAAATATAAGAACAGGATTTTCTGGTTTAGAGTGATTTAGGACTACTTTTCTTAAATTCGGGTAGGATTTGGGTAAGTCATTGTCAAACCTTCGAAAAAGGTTTTGAGCTATTCCCTGGAGTCAGGTAAAGAGTTTGTGTTACTTTACACTTCCTACGGGTAAATTACATCTTGGTGTATTGTTATGGCTTCAGAAAGCAGAATAATGCTATCATGTGAAGGAATAGACTATAAAAGGTGAGTTTAACATAAATTAGTAGTTTGTCTTCATAAAGAAATACAAGCATTGTATAGGTGTCTGTAGGAGCTTTGGGTATAATATCACTGCAGTAATGCCAGCATAGAGTATGAAATGTCAATCTTTGTCACCCTTTGTGGTTTGAATCCTATAGTCTAAACTACAGGGTATGGTTTTCAAAGATAGTTGAGTCCTTAGAATAGTCCATTAGAAGGAATAAAAACTTCCAGCAATGTTCAGTGCTGTGCTGCTCTTGAAATACTGGAAAAGTGGACTTGGTGTGGGGAATAGCTTGGGTTATTTTGTCATTACTACAGTAAAAATCTCTTAACTACTGACTGGGATTAGAACAGGCTGAAGAACTTAAGCTTCATGGTTTGGAGTGTTTGCCTCTGGGATTGTTTGCCATGGTCTTGGCTTTCACTGTGATGGCGGTAATCAGACTCGGATTTATTCAAGGCCATTTGCCTTCGTTTTCTATTAAGATTATGGTGTAGAGTTCTCTAAGGTATGTCATAGACTAATAGCAGCTTTTACTTGAATATACTTGTAAAAAAATTCAGCTTTGCAGACTTCGTATTTGATATAAGGCTTTCTCTAATAGTTGATTATGCCGTTGTAACTCACAGTTTGTACTTAGCTGTGGGAATATTTGCTTTGAAAGTATGCTTATCTTTGCTTTATTGCTTCTTTGCTGGCCAGCAAAGAATGCATAACTCCTGATTGCCTCAATATGCTTACAAATGAGAGTATTTGCACATCTAGATATCTTTCCCATAAAACTTTTAAAGGCTTTTACAAATATTGATGATGCTTTTATAGGTAGGCTTTCTCTTGATGCTTTGGGAAATATATTAAAGAAGCCACTGTTTTTCTAATGAAGACATTAGTCCTCTAAGTTTGCAGATATCTCTGTGATCTCTTTAGCACGATACCCCGTGTGACAGTCACTTGGCTTCCTTGTGCTCAAATTTAATGAAGATAGCAGTTGTCAATTGTCTGTTATGTTTATCATATTTCAAAATAACATCTATAACTGTGAAAACTTTGATTAATACACAGATTTACAGAGAGATTGAGGGCAAAGGATAAAAGACTAGGATCAGTCCTGCAGGGAGAAGGAAGATGAGTCTCATAATAGAATGGAAATGCAGGGAAAACAATGAAGGTTCCTTTGATGAAAGAAAGGTAGGACAGAGGAAAGAGAATCACGTTATGCTATGGCAAGATAGGAATTCAGTTAGTGACAAGGTGTGAATGGAGTAGGCTGGAAAAGGGACATCAGAAACTTAGAGCAGCTCACAAGGGAAAACAGTGGTATCTGGGCAGAGAAGTCTTGGCAAGCCTGACTAATGAGAACAGGATGAGGTAAGAGGAAGAGCTAATCCTCATGGTTTTTAGCTCTGTCCTTGAGCCCTTTAACTAAATTTATTAATGAGTACTCTGATTTGGGAATGTGAAGAGATATACAATAGCAAATAATCACATCCTATCCATCTCAAATAGGTATCCAAAACAAGCAAATACTTTGACCTTATACCCTGTTTGTCTTAACTCACTTTGTGTGTAATGGGGATAATAATAGATCCTTGTCTCAATGCAGGCCTGTGGAAAATAATTAGAATTGGTAAGCACTCTGGCACTACTGCCATGCATGCTCCAAACAGCTCATGGCGGGACCTGATAATTCTTTCCCAATGCACAGTTCAACAGTGCGCAGCAAATAAGGCATGAGGTCACCCATTAAATGATTTGGGTAAAAATTAAATACTGAGTTTCATGTTAAATGATGTGACTATGTATTTAAAATTTGTATCAAAATTGTATCTGCTCAAGAGGTATTATTACATTTGCAGAAGCAGTGTAAATTCTTTTAATTGTTATCTTTTGGGTGTGCTAGTCGACAACCGTAACACTGATTTCACCTACATCTGGGGGAGATGTGGAGTGTGTATCAGAGAACATGGCTTGTGACAGATAACTTGAAAAGTGGCTGTAAATCTGACTGGTGTCTTTCCTATATTTAGTATAATTTTGGGATTATGTAACCTCTTGCACAAAACATACCTTCTTTCTGCATGTGCATTTGTTGTGTATAGATGCCATTTTATAGGTTTTTCAATGTGCTCACAATGCCTTCTGATTTCTTCAGTATATACATATAAGCATACAGCTAGATTTAAAAAGTAGAACAAGTTATCTCATGTTTAGTGTCTCATCTTCTCTTTTAAGTCCAGGTAGTGCCAACTGTAGTATCACAGTGCACTGCTTCTGGGAGACACAAGGATAGAAGTCTATGTAAAGTCTGGTTGCAAGTATGAAACTTCTGACTTTGCTGCAGAAAAAAATAGAGTATCTGGTACATAAGATGCAGCAAGGAAAAGAGATTTCTGCAAGGTTATTTTAATTGCCTGTATGACTTCAACAGCCAGTAGGCATTCAAAACATATACGCCTTGGAAAAATTATGTGTTCTTTGGTTGTATGGATTTGTGGGTTTCTTTTCTCTGCTTTTGGAAAATGTGAGATTTCTGAGTTGGAGGATCATGTATATTCTGAATAGTCTCAAAACAGAAGGAAGGCAAATGAGTAGCTTGAGCTGCAGAGGGAAATAATATGCACATTAGCTGTGTGTCTGTACTGAAACAATTAAGATTACAAGTCTCTTGAGAATTACACTTCTGAGTGCTGGGTTTTTAGTGACAGACATATCAAATCTGTCATGTTATGTTGGGACTTTTCCCTCTGAAAATGCAGCTCCTTGAAAATCAGTAATTTCCTGTAGAAAACTTAAATTGTCCTGAAATTTTAGTTTAGGTTGACATCTACTTTTTTTTCCCCCTCCAAGTTGGATGTGCAGACGGGCCCCTTATTCTTTGCTGGGAATGATTTCTTTGGTTTGGGGGATGAGGGGCTTTTAGCTTTTACATTATTCATGTTGTATTAGCTTTTCCCCTGTAAGCTAGAGAGTACATGATATAAAATATAATTTTTTCACAGGAGAACAAAGTTAAGAATATGATATAAAGCACTCATGAGGAATCATGGCACTCTAAGGAAATATGATTTAATCCTCATGTATCTTGAATTTCATTTTTCTTTTTCTTTTCTAAAACAAACAAACAAAACAACCCAAAACTCTGCAGTAGTTTGAACTACCAAGCAAGCAAAATCTTCCTACTTGCTAACATTAAAAAAAAAAAAATCACTTAGCTTAATTAAACTGTGAAAGTTAATTCATTGTTTATGAACGTCAACATTTTGTCTTGGTCTAAGACAAAAGGAAAATTTGAAATACAAAAGTTTTTTAAGAAGACCCATTTCTAGTTTGCATAGTTTCATAGAATCATGAAATGGTTTGGAGGGACCCTAAAATCATCCAGATCCAATCCCCTGCCATGAACAGGGACATGTTCCACTAGACCAGGTTGCTCAGAGCTCCATCCAACCTGGCCTTGATCAATTCCAGGAATGGGGCATCCACAGCTTCTCTGGACAAATTGTTCCAGTGTCTCACCAATCTCACAGTAAAGAATTTATTCCAAATCTAACCCTAATCTCTTTCATCTTAAAGCCATTACCCCTTGTCCAGTCACTACATGGCCTTATAAAAAGTTCCTCTCCATCTCTCTTGTAGATCCGTTTACGTACTGGAAGACTGCTACAAGGTTCTCCCCAGAGCCTTGTCTTCTCCAGGTGCTTCCCTTAATTTCATTTGTTAAGTGGACAAAATCAGAAAACACCCTCCCCCAACAATTATTAATGTGAATCCTTGTTCTACTTCTTCCTGTCATGCTCCTTTCAGGACCTTGCTACCCTCAGAATGCAGGACTTTGAGGGTGTGGGCTCTGAGGTTGGCTCTCTGCTTATCTGCTGGGACACATGTTCTCTGCAGAGATGCAGCATTTGGCTCATCCCAGGTAGTGGCTCAGTGAAGATGAGGAGGTGGGAGGAGATCTTTTGCTGACAGCCTGAAGATCTGGTTCCCATGAACCTGTACTTGTTGCTTAGGGGAGATCTGCTGGAAGGAATGATTATTAACAGTTACAATCTTGCTTGGACCTGTGAAAAAAAAATAGCTGATATTAATTTCATCTGAGCTCTAATTGTTATGACTGGATAATTCCTGTAATAGGCCTCAGGACCCATGTTATACTTTCTGCTGACTGCTCTGTTTACTATTCACATAGAATGCAAGTACATTGACCGGCTGTGTTCAGAAAGTAACTGTACTAATACTGACCTTTTTTTAGTAAACTTTCTTAGTTACAGATTTGTTTTACTTTCTTTACACTATTTGTTTCGTTGATCAAAGAAAGAAGGAAAACCTCCGTGTACATTAACGATGTACAATAGTGACATTCTAAATTTCCTTTAAGGCATAATGTAACAAGAGGTATGTACAGATTGTGCTGAGAAAGGTTAAGGTTATTTGTAGTGTATTTGGCTCAGAGGATTCAGTGCAAACCAAACACTGAGTAAGCAGTGCAGGGTGGAGGAGGAATAGAGGAGGACTGCACACAATGGAGAGCTTAGAGTTCATTTATATTCCAGCTGGGTGTTCAATGCTTATCTGCTTCGTAACCTTTTATTTTGCTTGTATTCTCAGTAACAGGCTTACAAATAGTTTCTTTCTTTGCTTTTAATCTGTTTATTCTTCCTTTCACAATCTACCTGGTTAATTTTAAAAGGATTTCTTGGTCAAACTTATACTTTCAAAAATCTTTCAAAATAATACTGAATACTTTTGAAAACTTGAAAGGTATGCTACAATTATTCAAGTAACTAGACATGTCTCTGCTACTACTGATGCCTTAAAGCATATTTCCATCTATAGGATTTTACAATTATGATATATCTCTGTACAGCATTAATACAAGAAACTTGTGAGCGGGGTCACTACTCGTCTGAGTTCTGGTCAATATTAAAATACACAAAATGAAGTTTTCTGTCTAAATATAGGTAGGAAGCAACAGGTCTATATCACAAAAATGAACCCAAAAAGCACCATGGCAAAGTAAATGATACTTTGAGATATTACAGTGAGCTACACTGTAAACCTTGGTTGCATCCTCTGTCCCATACACTGTTCCTAATACCAAGCAAAGGCATGACTTTTACTGGATCACTACTTTAGCTGGATCACTACTTTTAAGTAGTGAGAGACTATTTTTTGAGACTCCCAGCAGTATGCCACTGAGTTATGAAGTCAGCCTGCACCTTTGGTATAAGGTATGTTTTGGTTCTCATATGAATTAAGCTCATTTAATAGATGAGTTTGAAGGGCAGACATTAGATCTCCGGTGGAAGAACCCTCATTTAAGATCAAAAAATAGGAGAAAGGAGATTTAAATGCTAGTCTTCTCTCCTGTAATAGTCACTAGACTAAATTATTGTCTCCCACAGGGATGTGAGTGGGAGGATATATAATATGGATATTTTTATATTTATGATATATATTAAAATATGCACACACATGTACGTCTGTCTTTACCCCCCACTGGATTAATTTGGTAGGATTTCTGTGCATATTTGCATATGCTATAAAGCTTATTTTTCTATTTATTTTAGCCATACACTAGTACTTCAAACACAATTGCAAATATAATAAATATAATGGCTACCTCCCAGACAAACACCCCCTGCCCAGTTCTTCACATCGCGTTTTATGGAATATCCCTGTGGTCAGCTGGGGTCAGCTGTCCCAGCTGTGTCCCCTCACAACTCCTTGTGCAGCCCCAGCCTGCTCACTGGTGGGAAGAGTGTGGGAAGAGAGTTGATCCAGTGCTCAGCAGGAGCTGAAACACTGGTGTGCCATCAGTGCTGCTTTAGTCCCAAATCCAAAGCACAGCACTGTATGGGCTGCTACCCATCCTAGGCAGAGCCACTGCAGGGGTGCTCATGAGCAGTCTCCTTCTTGGTGCACAGCACCGGAAGGAGGGGTTAGCCTCAGACACACTCACGCCTGTATAGATAAAACAAGGCTGTTCGAAAACATCTTTAGAATTAGGAGAGGTAATCTCTTAGTATGTATGTTTCAATGTAGTTGAAGACTGGTGTAACTTTTACCAGGCAGACATTTGATGCCAGGAAGTAGTCTTGCTTAAGAGATGCATAAATTTAATTTTTTTTTCCCCAGTAATTTTGTAACACAAAATTGTATATCTTCTTTTTCTCTCTCTATTTAAAAAGTCAGCTTCCTACTTTCAGTATACTCAGTATGTTTATAGTCTTTTGCTGTGCAGAGTATTTGTAATTGGGTATTTGGGTAATGTAATTGGGTATTGGTAACCTATAAATTCCATGAGATTATGATATATTAATCATCCTCTTACACTATAAGGTCAGGAAATTAAAAAGCAATTTGCATTCTTGATGAATAAGAATTTCTTGAATTTAATGTCTTGTGGTTTTGTTATTGCTATAATATCTGGTTTAATTACTGTATTGTTTCTTTACTGGTGGTGATTCCCGTTTTCAATCTTCAGAAAACTCTCAGTGTTCAGATGGATATGAAAAGATGCCAACCATCTGTACTACAACTGTGGTCTGTTCTGAGCTCATGTGAAAATCAGGTTACTCTTAATCTGTACATTATACCTTCACACTTTAAATGTGGCAACAACACCTTTAAAGAGATGACAAGACTATATTTGTACGATTTGTTGCATTTATTATGCAAGCCCGAGCTTTAGAAACGTTTAATTATATTGCTATTATAAATAGTAATTTTAATTCTCAGATAAATACTGAAGGAGATAATTAATAGCACATGGCAAAAGTAATAAAATCAGGTCATAAATGAGTTAAGTAGATTTTTACTCAACTGTGGATTTGATGTCTGGCTGGTTATATTTCTTGCTTGAACGGCTGGATAAGATGGACAGGGTATTTTCTTTCTGATTGCCTTTTAAAAACTAAAGTATGTCTCTCAGAATGGAAGCTACTGTTTTTTAAAGAGCAGGTTTGCATCAGAAGCACCAAAATCCTAGGATTTCTTCAGGGGTGAGAAATGAAAAATTCTGTAAAGTGACAAGAATGGATTTAAAAATAGATAATCATTCAAGTGACACATACTACAGAAGGAAGATGAAATAATTCTGACAATTTTTATATAGTATTTCAATACATCTCCAATATGATTTTCAGGAAGTAATTAATTTTTCTGATAATTGGCTGGGTGATGAACTGCCAAACAGAGCAGTTTTAATCAACATTAATAACTAGATTTGGAGTCATTGTTTGCTTGCCTGTTTGCATTTATATTAATTCCCATGAAATTTTGCTGATTTGCACCAGATGAGAGAGAGATTTTTTAATTATTTGATTTTAGTTCTACCAAGAATAGCTCAAAACACAATGACAAAAACTGCTTTTAAATCTACAGACACAAAATTATTGCTTTGGAGGTGTCATGTAGTGTCAGAATTTACCTGATGAACATGTCAATTTTATTTTGAGAGATGTAGAAGAATGTAAGAGTTTTGTTTCAATGTTTTCTGATGAAAAATATTTATTTATTTAGGAACGTCTCTTAATTTTTCCTTGGTGTTATCCATGTGCATAAACCCCTGATGGGGGAGAGAATATAAACAACAGAGCCAGACACTGAGTCCCAGTGAGAGAATGATGGTCACAATTCTACATAAAAGTACAAGGGAACTTTTTAGTGGGAAAGTAGTCAAATTCTGGTACAGGTTGCCCCGAGGCTTTGTCAAGTCTTCATCCTTTGAGATGTTCAACACCCGTGGCCCTGAGCATTCTGCTTGGAGTAGGAGATTGGACTGGACAATCTCTAGAGGTGCCTTCCAGGCTCAGACATTCTGTAACCCTGCATCACAGGAGTGCTGTGCAGAGATGTGAGTGTACACACTGCTGTCTGCTCTCAACACACTTACTCAGTTTGTAATGATTGTGCAAAAATTGGGAGAAGGAATAACTCCAGTACAAAATCAATAAGAATGAATATATCTGTATTTCACAATTATTTACACCTGTAAACCACAGGAGTGGCACTAATAAGAAGCTCAGCGTCCCTGCCTAGTGATGTAGCAAAAAAAACCCCACTCCAGAACACATAACTGAGGAAAAACTCAACTTTCAGAACTACTGTAGGCATCATAATGGTTTGAGAATACAGAGAGCAGGAATAGAAAACAGAATCTTGCTTCACAAGCAAGGAAGTACAGGATTAGGAAAACGATTCTGATGAAAATAGGAACATTAAACCAAAGCAGAAAATAAATATTGAGCAATGAAGCTAAGTGGAGCTTGGAAATCTTGGCACTGGGGTGTTACAGTACAATATAAAGAGGTGAAAGTCAGACAATCTATAGGTAGACAACTAAAATACTGTACAGCTCTGGCTGTAACAAAACCTAACACAAAATCTGTACTTTAGGCAACGTTGTATGATTAAAGAAATGTTCTTGTAATGCTATCTGAAGCAGTATGCCTGAATATACCAAATGATACCTTAAGAAAAATGCCATTTACAGCTGAAGTGTTTATAGGAGTAGAGCAGCAAACAAGCAAGCAGATAACCCATCAAAACCTATTATTGTAAATTAGTTGTAGTCATACAGCATCTTTCTGGAAAGAAAAGGCTGTTTGCCTACCTAATAAAAATTGAAAGTGCATCTAGAAAATCATCAATGATATTTCTTTAGAAATTGCTCCCCCAGTTATGGCGCCTTAAAATATGGATGAAGACAAAATGAATTAAACACCATATTAAAGTGTGTACTTCAAGCACTCATAGTTACTGAGATGTAAACCATACGGTAAGTGACACACATCATAGAGCAATGCTCATTCTCGTCATGGAGATGCCTAACGCTTCAATTTTGCTTTGTTGCATTTTCACCTCTTTGTTTTACATTTCTTTGGGCTTTACAGAATCCTGGTCTCCATCAGTTGTTCACTAGTTAATGATTTCATACAGGAATACAGGGGTTTTCCTAATAATTTGCACCTCTCAGACATATGTTAGTTGTCTGAATTAAAGGAGGATATAAGGTAGCTGATATCTTAGCACTCCCTTAGTTTTCTGCTAGGAAGACTATCCTTAAAATAAGGCCTAGACAATCAATGCAAAGGAAAAGCTAATGTTTTAGATCTGGTAACTCTAGCTCGCTATATCAAGTAGTAATTTTATATTTTATCTCCAGTGATGTGTTTAGAAGAGGATTATGGTATTTTGCATCAGCTGTAAACGGTTTTGTTTATAAGTTTAATAAGAAAACAGAACTAAGTGCAAAATATAATTTAAAGAAAAATAGCTAATTATGGAATTACTGAATGGTCAGTAAAGTAGCTTGGCTTGTAAAAACGTAAAGCCAAGTTGCTGTGAACACTGCTTTATGAATGTGATAATTTGTAACCATTTAATTTGCTTATTTTTTGTTCATTCTACATAGCATAATTTTTCCTCATTAGAGCTACAGTTTGTCTGTTCCTGTCTTCTATACTCTTGACCAAAGTTCAGTCTTTGAGAAAGAATGACACAGCTGGTAACTCAGCATGCTTAAGGGAGAGGAAACCTGTGAAGTTTGGACTGAGAAAACAAAGGAAAGCAAGACCCTTTGCAAGGGAAGCCTTTGTTAATATTTATAACTAAAGCATAAATATAAATCCATCCATATAGGACTTTTTTTCTGAAAATGAAGTAGGTTCTCCCTTCCCTGCCATTTGCTAATAAATAATAAAGCTGCTTATTTTCTGTTTCAAGAAGTAAAAATGTACTGTACTTTATAAAGGAACTTAGAAGGCCTATAGATTGACATTATTTATTGCAAAGTTCTATTCATCTTACAATTGGGCAGGTTTGTAATTGCCAAAAAATACTTTGAAGTAAGGGGGGAAGAAGAATAATAGAAATAACTTAGAGTCAATACATTACCACAAAACAAAAACAATTGTCTGAGCTGGTATACAACTAGAAAAGATAACTGAGTAAATTTGCTGAAGTTTTAATTTGCTAGTGCAAGTAATAAACAGCAATTATGTCTCTAAAATTTTCTGTGGAGATGCAGAATTTAGAAAATGGAACATGTGATTCTTAAATACCAGTTCACATGATTTATGATTGTATAGCAACAGCACTCAGATGTGCCCCTAGCCTCTATCTTTTAAAAACTAATTGAAAGAATTAAATTAGGTTAATATCTTACTGCACTTAATCTTATTACCATATAATCATAGCAAAAATGTTTAATCAAAATTTTAGATTTTCAATTCTAGTTTGTGTTAAGTCTTTAAGGGAAGATTAATGTCACTTAAGTTTAAGCAAAATATGATTACAGATACATATTTCAGAAAAAATAATTAGTGCTTTTGAATAACATTTAAAGTGACATTACTTGCTAGACACCAAATGAATGTTGAAAACTACACTTTAACAAATGCAGTTGACATGACTGACTTCTGTGTGGGGCATGGTTTTTTCATAACTCTTTTGATATTTTTGTTGTATTGTTATTTACAGAGAATAAAAAGTTCCTTGTAACCTGGTTTGGGGAATACAGCTATTCATTATGCATGTCACTGGACTGTACAAAGTGTTTATTTTGTGAAAGTTAGTGTTGGTTATAACTTTCTATGAAGGGAAGAAGACTGAGAAGTTCAGAAATGTCTGTTGGCCTTTTTCATGTGCAAGAGAGAAGTAAAAAGTGACATGAGCTGAGGCATTCAGTCATTCTTTACCACATTCCCATTTGAGACCTAAAGAGTGGGCAATATACAGTTTGAGGAGTCTGTAAACTTATTTGTGGCTCATTTTTACAATTGTGTACTTTAATCATGGCAACTGTCAAGTCAGAATTGTGGCTTGTAAAAAAAGAGTGGAAATCAACTTTTCTAGGGCTACCTTTTCAAGAAGTTGTCCCCCTTCCCCTCCAAAAAACCTATGGTTTTCATTGTTTTCCTAAGGACCTGTACCTTCCAAGGAAAAGTGTATGTGTGCCTCTGTGTGCATGTTTCACTGCTGCCTAGTGAATATTGTAATACTGCTTGTCCAACAGTCTCCATAGGTTTAAACTGTACACCACAGTTATCATATAAATTGTGAGTGTTGAAACCTAGGGGAGATCAGAAAAGTCAGGAAAGTGAAGTATCAAGGCAGGTCCTGGGCAAGAGTGATTTGTCTGTGGAGTCGGGTGTCTTGGTGATGTGTCAGTGTGGGAGTCCCCATGGCTGGGATATGATGGATAGGTCAGACACTGTCTCACGTCTTGAGCAATGATGAAGATATTCATCAAAGGCACCATGCAGGTGTGATTTGACCCACTTTTGGGTTCTGTGTTTTTATCCACTCAGAAATGAAGGCGAGTTGTGCAGACTGCTGAAACCAGTAAGAGCAGATGAAACCAGGTCTGCAACCCATTCTCCATATCAAGTGCTTTCCACTGCTGGCAATTGACCCTTTACTTGCCCTTTATGAGTAGATTAATATCACAGCTTCAGCAGTAATTAGATGAATGGTCATGCTGCATTCTGTTAGGCAGTGGCCTGATGACCACAGTAGAAATAAATGCTCATACATAAGGTCTATTTCCTTTGGAAGGGTGGTTTGGTAATGTCATCTTTCCCGAGTAGCTGGTGTCACTTGTAGTGCTATCATTAGGAAAGGCTTGTTAAAATAGACATTTAAGCATAAATTTTTCTCTGAATAAAGAAGTCTTTATGTAGATACTGTTATAGAAATATATGTAATAATTTATGTTGATATTAACAATTTAATATTAATATATACTTAGGTAAATAATTGTAGTACTATTTGTATTTATGCTTTAGAAATTTCTAGGAAGTGCTAGGATATAAATTGTTACTTTTTTAATAAATAACAAATTCCTTTTGGTTTATTTTAAGAACCAGTGAACTCTCATAAGATTAGTGCAGTTGCATTGAAAAGAAAGGTTCAAATACAACATATGGTGTTCATTGAGGAGGAGAAATGCTCCCACTCAGTATTGCAAAGAGTTCCTACTAAGTTTTGGACTGTTTGCAGAACTAGAAGATATAGTATTGGATTTACAGCTTAGATTGCATCTCATGTTATTATTGGAAAGTGATACTTGTTAATGCATAACTTCTGACTGCATTTTTTGATAGCATCCACGTGATAAGAAATAGATCAAGCAAATATTTCTCTTACTCCTTCCAAGAATGATCTCAACGGTACTTCATATGAACATGAGAACTGGGGATTGCTCTCAGGCTCTCCAGTTGCCTGTGCCATCCTGACTTTTTCTTTTGCATGTATGAGAAACCACCCTAGAAGAAAGCATATTTTATGAAGGGTGGTTAGTACTAGGCTCCTCCTAGTAGCAGCTTCTCCTCTCGTCCTGCTCAGAAATGTGTAGAGAAAGTAAAAAAAAGAGCATCTTCATTAACTCTTAGACCTTGGACTCTGTCCTATTATCAGGCTTTGTGGCTCTGGGATCACATGCTCCCTGGAATGCTGTCATAGCAACTGAGGGTATTATCTACATTCTACCATTTCTCAAATTAGGTGAGTCAGACTATTGGTCCTTGTATCCCGCAGAAGCAGAAGAGAGTTACAGGTCATGTCACTATAACTGGATGACTGAAAATAAGCCTAATGATGGCTGACATTCATACTCATCGGTTTGACAACTGGTGCAGATGCCAGCAGTGATATGTCTGGCTGTTGACAAGCTTAAGCAGCCCTCGGTCTTCTGAGCATATGGTTTCATACAACTGCACCACTGAGTCACACTGACAGTGTTCTCGGATAAAGCTGAGGGAGCAGTGATGGAAAAAGCAACAAACACTTTCTTGTTTTCATAGCTATTTGAGGATTTTACTCTAGATAATTGTCTGTTACTCTGAGTTCCTCAATTTTTATGAAAATAAATTCATCTGAAGAGTCAAACTAGGAAAGTTACAATTTAGTTCCTTCATGTTTAGTGCCAAGACTGATGGAAAACTTAGATAAAATACATAAACACCATATGAGATTTCAGCTTGGGGTATCATACACATCTTCCCTCTTACAGTTTTGTGGTTTGTTTGGGTGTCTTCTCCCCCCCACACCCTCCTAGCATTGCTACAGAGATTAACATGGCTTCTATGTCTGGTGCATTGTTCAGGAAAATTCAAATTCCCAAATGTTTTCTGTCCATTACATTTCTACTTCTTTACCAATTGCTCTTTCATTCATCACAAGCACCAAGCCTCTGCTGGTGACTCTGCATATGTCACACCATTCTGCTCTTTCATTGAATAATTTGGCATCATTTATATGATTAGTCCTGTTACTTGCTGTTATAACCTCAAAATGAATTGTTGTATATCAGAGTCATAGAATCCAGAAGTCCGCTTGCTTTCCCTCTCCTGTTCTAAGGTAATAGATTTGCACTTAAGATACTGTTGTAAAATTCGCATAAAATTTAAACATAGGGCAGCTCTCCTAAGTGAGCAAGGGCTGGTTTCAGTGAGGTCTAATGCAATTACTTTGTGACAGCTTTTTTTTTCCCAGTCATAGTAAAGTATTTTGGTAACAGTGGATCTTTAGTTGTTGGTGCTGTTAGGGAAAAGTTTCATTTTTTCAAAGACATCACGGTGGCGTATGACTGAGGACATGTATATCTCATTCAACTCCTTTTGTTTTCTGTCTTCAGTACAATTTGTTTTTACATTGATTTTTTCAGGTTTTATATTGCTATGAACATTAAATGGACTTTCACTGGAATCTGAATTTTAAATCTGAAGCAAAAAGAATTCTAATGGCTTCTGTGAATTGGGATAGAGAAGAATTAATCTGTTGTCCTTTTGTACATTTTCATGTTTACCACTTGTTGCCTTGTAGGTACTTAATTGAGGGTCTTCTGATTAGCAGCACGGATTGATACCACTGCACTCCAGGAACTGTGAACAGTGGGACAGATGCTTTAGGAGTCAGCATAGCATACTAGCATGAATAATAAAAAACTCAACATATCTACAAGGAGGAAATGGAAAAAAATCACACAGACCTCCTTTTCTTGCTCTAAATTAAAAACTCGTGCTGGGGCGCATAATGTGTTTAACGTGCTGATGGACAGCAATAAATTTGTAAGCTTCTTCACTTTTATTTGGCTCGTCAGGTGGTAGGTTGCATAAAATGTAACACTATCCAAAGTAAAGGAGCTGAGGGTCCTTTGGAAATATTTGAATTCAGTGTACAGGTTATTATTCTTCCAAGACTTGCCTTTGCCAGAAGGGATAGTTGCGTTTATAACCCTGCCTGTGACACTGTTATACATTCTGGTCAGGTGTGTGCAAGTGAAGACTAGGAATGAGTAATGCACGAAATAAAAAAGGGGCATTTTCTTAACAGATCATAAAAAAACCTCAAAATGTCTGGTCTCTGTAAATGAGGATATGATAATGGACTAAATATTATGGTGTGTAGTGTGCGGCAGAGTTTAAAATTAGGTAAAGAAAGGGAGCTGAAGCAGAGTCACTGCTTATTTCATAATCAGATCTATCTTTATACTAAAGTAACCCACACATTCAACTATAGAGTACTGCCAGTAGTAAGAGGTAAAGTAAACCCATTTTTAGGTAGGTTTTCTCATACATTTGTTTATAATATTTTCTTTGCAAACCTGACTTTAGGTGTAGGATAACTTTTGGACTGACCTTTCTACTTTGAAGTTTTTACTGAGCCTGAGTAATGCTGAGATTGTCAATTTATTTGCTTCCATGTGTTCTCAAGGTGAGATAAGATGTTTGCTTGTTTGTTTTCCAATGTGGGAATGAAGAGAGGAAACAAAATAATGAAACATTGGAAATTTCTATCACCAGTATGGAGAGCACAATGCATGGGTCTGCTGAAAAGCATGATCTCTATAGGTGTACTTTTGCAGGAGTTTATGAAACACCCCAGCTTGACAGAGCCATGAGCTTTTGAAAATCACATTTTACATGCTTTCAGTAAGGCTTAGTTGAATTTTGCACGTACATGCCCTGAAGTTTCAAACCAAACGAGCTTATTCCAGTTCAAGGCTGCACAGAATTTTCCCTAATAATTACACTTTGAGTTTGCTTCAGACTATGCAAGGTCCAGTTCTGTGCTTCTGCTATGTCTCATGCAGTATGGAGCACGTGAGCTGAAGATGACAATACCAAAGAAGCAAACATACAAACAAGCAGCCTCATTAGTTTTAGGGAGTGAATTGAACCTAATATGATTGGAAAAATGGTCTTAGAACTTGGTGGCAAGACACAGTGAAAGTCTGACCGGCAAAGGGATTAAATTTTAGTGCTGGATTGTGCCTTGTCCAGTGATAGGCAGGATGTTGGGATTGGAAGTTAGGTGAGAATTGGAAGTGATGTCTCAGAGCTATTTGGAAATACTAGATCTGGGTGATGGTGAGACCTGAGAGAGTAGAAAGTTGAGACTGAGATTTGAAGGGACAGATCAGGTAGCAGAAGGAAACTAGGGCTTGCTTGAAAGAATAGGTAGAAAAGCCTGGCCTTCTTCAAGTCCTCAAGTCCCTGTCTTTCTGTCATCTGAATTAGAATGAAAAATTCCTTGACCTCACTGCTACTTCGCCATGAGAAGGTGTTGGGCAATGTATGACTCCCTATACTACTAACAGAAACCCAATGGGATTATCTGCCAGGCAAGTCGACATGTAGAACAATGTTTCTGCAATATCTGGGATGAAATGCACTGAGGAGATGTGCTTCATGGAGAGATTACTTATAAAGTCCACTGGTCATCCAGTAAAGTGTTTGTTCGTGGTTAGACACGATGATCTTAAAGGTCTTTCTAAATCTAAATGATACTGGGATTCTTTCCTGTCTGTCATAGTAATCATAGAAAATTTGTTTCCAAGAGACTTGCATGAAAATATATTAAAATGGGTGGAACTTTTCATGTTTAAATGAGGGATTTCAGAAGGGGAAAGGACAAGACAAAAATAATTGAGTGCTGTTCTGAAGAAATATCTATTTGTCCTAGTTTGGACAAATTTGGAGGAGAATATCCTCTGATAGAAGTCAGGTCGCAACCACCCCTCCCCCCAGGTTCGGGAAAAAATTTCCTCAAAGGAAAGTGAAAGAGATAACAGGCTATTTATTTAACAAACACACAGGTGGGGAATAGTAATGCTAAATAATGAAATCTCTCTCTCTGTGGAGAGAAAACCTGAGAAGATTTCAGAGGTCCTCTGTAGGTGCTGTCTCTCCCCTCCTAGGAGCTGGTCGGCGAGGGGCCACCCCCCCGGGCCTCTGGGAAAATTCTCCTGATGTGTTCAGATGTTGTTGAAACAGTCCAGAAGAGAAGAACAAAAAACCCAAAAATCCTAGGAAAACGAAATTCAACCCTCCGTCTCTCGCTGGGAGAAAAAGCTGAAAAAAAACCCAAGGGTACCGCCGAAACAGAGGAGCGTATCTCCGTGTCCTTGAAACAACTGCTTTGAAACGTTTTTTGTTTTCTGTCCTTCTCAGGCTCAGTTTAAAGACACAGACAAGATTGGTGGGCATAGGGTAGTGATAGGGGATACACATTATAAAGTCACCCCACGACACTATTTCAAATAGATCATATGTGATACTGTGCAAACGTTTCCTCAGTGCCTGACTTGATTTCATCAGGATCTGACTGGCAGCAGTCCCAAACTCCACAGCCGTACTTGCACACAGTGGATTTTGACCTTACCAACTGATCTTTCATTATTGGATGCACTGACAGGCATTTCAAACTGATACAAGAAAGGAGAGATTCCCGACCTGAGTTTCACTGTCTCTCAGTTCTTTGTTTTGTATCAGTACATTACTGTCTCCTTGGTACATAAAGGGCAGCTTGGGATGTACAAGATTTGTAAGGAATGTGTTCCTGAAAAGGCCATCTTCTACTGTGAAGATGAAATGAAATGATCTGTAGGCTCTCCCAATGAGAAGAACTTCCATCCTTTTTTACCCATTGTTTTAAGTTTTTAAGTCCCCATCTGTTGGGGTGCACTATGTGCTGGAAGAGAGATGGGCCCCTGAGGATCAGAGAGAGGGCCTCTGTCCTGGGCCCAGAGGTGACCCTGGGAGTGCATCCAGGTCACCGGGGATGGACTGAGAGAGGATTGTGTGTTTATGGACAGACTGGGCCTATGAGAAGTGTTAATTGTAGTTTGTGGCCTTATAGGGCATTGTTTGCCTATTACCATACTAGGTAAAATCTGTGCAATACCCCAGGTGATTGGGGGACACTGTGGTGAACATCTTTCCTGTTTATATGATGTTATATCCTGTTGGGTGATGGGATTTAAGGAATTCTGACTGCACAATAAATGGCTTTGCATTTTCCATCTGATAAGCAAGGTCCTTGCCCATGCGTCATTACTGCACCCGTCCCTACATACGGAAAAAGACTTTTGTTATAGTGCATATGCAGAAGATGACTGAAATAAATCCTGGCGGAGAATATTCTATCACTTTCCTAAATCAGCATACTCAGCTTTGCCGTCTTAGCCAAGTTTTTTCCAGCTTGCATGTTCCTCTAATAATGCCACCTTAATTTGCAACCAGGTTACTCTTGCAATGAACTATTATAAATTTGTTAGCAAGTTAATTCACATCATGTGAATGTGTGAAGTTGTACAGTGCCAAATCAGGTTTTTATTAGGGACGTTTTAATCCTAGAGTCTCTCAAGACTGTATATGGAAGGCCAAATATATTTTTCCTTTTTCACACAAATATTTTCCTTGTGATAAATTGTTATATTCTCTAACCTCACGCTTGAAGTACGCACAGAAATTTTTGCTATGAGTTTCCCACATTCTTGCGAGATTTACAGTTCAGCAGAGTGCTTTCTAACTTTACTAGTTGTTTTCCTGTTGACCTTGATTATGTTTAAAAAAATCATTGAAGTGCTTATAACTAAATCATATTATATTAACCATTGGACTCAATAATCTTAAGGGTCTTTTCAAACCTAAATAATTCTATGGTTCTATTCAGGATGAAGGAAAACAATTTTGCCTTTCCCAGACAAAGAAAAATATCTCAGATAGATCTCTTTAGAAGTTTCTTAAACCACAGTCACAAATGCTGTTTGTGAAGAGGAGTGATCAAAGTTATGCAACTAGCATAATTATTTTGTTATTTTGTCAGGGGGAAAGGCCTGGGGGGAGATGGTGTAGGGAGGAGGGGCAATGTAGGCAAAACCTGGTACTCCTGCCTGCTTTTGAGACTGTGCTTATACCAAAACCTCTTAAAAATGGATTGAACATGATTAATACACTTCCTGCTTCATATTTACTCTGTAGGAGCTCTTAATCTTAACCTGTCTCCTCTCAGAGAAGATGGCGAGATAATCAACAGGCTGCATGTGTATTTTAGTTTTGGTTTGGGGTTTTTTGCTTAAATGCGTTAGTGTGATATTTTCTACACTTATTTCACATCTATGTGTTTCAGTCTTAGAGATGAGGTAGTACAGAGAACAGAGTCAGGAATGGTTTTAAGAATAGCATTTTTTTAATACCCAGTGGGTGAATAGATGTCAAAAGCATGGAATGTGTGACAGCTAGGGAAAAGAATGAGGTGATAAAGAGAAATTCTTCCAAGTTTAATTTAAGGGGGAAAAATGCCACCTTTCCTATTGACAAATTCTCACTCAGACTGTTAGAGAGGGTAGGGCAGCTCTTATACTTTCATGTGGCTGATAATACACAGCCTCAGTCCAGAAGGTGCAGCATCCCTGATGTATTTATCTTACAGAGCACTTTCTTCCACTGCTCTTGGCTTTGATAGGTGTCTCTAGAGCAAGAACTTATCTGTGTAGGCCCACATGGTACTACACTATGTAGAGATAAACAAGTTAAGCCTATCAAACCTTCTCTATGTTTTGCATTAGGATAAAAGTCAAGTCATAGTCCCAGCTCCTTTCCTCACAGTCCCGGCTTCCTTGCCACAAGGGATCTCAGGAACTGATTTCTATACTTTCACTCTTTAAAACCTAATTTGTTATGGTAAGACCTACCCATTAAAGAGTATTTCTTAGTACATATTCTCGACTTTGAGTCCGTGCATGGACCTGTGACTCCAATACTTGGGTATATATACCCAATTATAAATGTATGAGTTCAGTGTAATTAGGAACTTTCTCTCCGATTGATGAAGTCTTTACATGTGTAGATATTTGTATAAAGGTGAAGTAACTGAACAATACCCTTAAAAAACTGCATGCTACAAACATGTGTCTCCAATACCATTTCCATGTCATTAGTGAAAGTGAGAACAGAGGAGAAGGTAGGACCAAAGAAGAACATTCTTCCTTTATCCAAAGCTCTGTGATCAGTAGTGTTTTCTTGCAGTGTTCCTGTCTGTAAGAATTGTGTGACAGTAAACTTCAAAAAAACAACAACAAGAAAAGCCTCACAGAAAACCTAAACCCAAAACTTTAAGCATATTTTACTTCAGGACATGGGCAAGACAATGCAATTTGAAATTAAACATCAAGGCATTAGTCATTTGAGTTAGATGAGGTGGCTGTACATAATGTAGGTGGACATCCAGTGATGTTTTCTCAATTTAGTCCTCTAGTGTAGCCTGAACAAAAATATTTGTCTGACTCCTGCTGGTAGTCAGTACTGTACATAAACTGGCACTGTTTGCTATGTTTTGAATGGATAAAGGAGGGTTGTTGAAATTGTCAACTAAAGAAGCCAGAAGACTTTTAATTTTATGTAAACTGAGATATTTGATTACTTTGTAAATTACTCCGTTTCCAGAACTTGAGAGTGGGGAAGTGGTTTTTACAATGATTTTGTGCATTAGTCTGAAACCCTGAAATATGTGACAGACTTGTTCTAATTCCTGTCCCAAGCAAGTCTCTGGTAACATTAACTCTTGAACATCCAATTGGATTGGCAGCAACTTGATTTAAATCTCATGTGATGCTAGTTAAAAGTTTTCAACAAATAAGATATGTTGATTAAATGATCTGAATAGTGTTTGCTACCTCCGTATAATAAATGTTCTTCGCAGAAACTGGCATTATCGTTTGGTGCTGGAGTGAGATTACAGCAGGGCATGAGTCATTTCAAGTTTGCAGAGTACCACTACTCTGTGTGTTAACTTTGGTGTAGAGGATGGCACTCACAGGAGAGCCTGATCCCTAGCTCATAAATTAAAAGCTTAGCAGTGGAATCATTGAGAGTTTAGTCAAGAAGTTTCTTTTTGAACCTGGCGTCTAGAAATATCCATGATCTAAAGTATAGTTTGAAAAAAATGTAGTCTTGTTTATAATTTAATGAAGTTATCCCTTTCTCTCTTTTGGCAAAAAGTTAGAGTTTTTGTTGTAGTTATATTGACATGGCAGGAGGCACAAGCCTAGAGAGTCTAGGATAAAAATCACAGGCTTCTTAGAAGAACTTTGAGTGGTTTCTTTGTAGTAAATAAATAAATATATGAATGTAACTATTAGTGTTCTTTAGGGAAAAAAAACAAGAAAAATTCACAATTTTTTTGGAAAGAGTTTATTAAAAAGTGTTAAGTGGTGGATTTGAAAATGTTGATTCTTTGAATATGGAATAGAAATGCAGTTGGCATGATTTACAACATTACCTTTACAATGTAAATATTGGTTAAATATTTATTTTTACATATTTTTTTCTTGAAGCATTTAGATCCAATGATTCATACTATTTTGTTTCCCAATGCATAATATTTTTGGAAAGCTCAGCAGGCTGGGGATGTGACAAAACCTCAGGGCCAAAATGCTGTGAGTTTGGACACAGAAAATTCAAACTATGTTTCAGTCAGTAGATGAGTAGGTAGAAGAGAGCAGATCACACATAGCTATATAAATCCTGGCAGAATGCCAGGAATAGGCAATTGCCCTATAGACCAGTAGAGTGTGGATATTATAGGTAACATATGGAGATAACTGTCATCTCACAAGTAGTTTTGTGCACCAGATATTTCTGGAGCTTTCGAGGTTATATCATCTTGTTTTAAAGCAATGAACATGAGGATGATTTGCCTACAATTTCTCGAGGCCAATATTGGTGGATAAGGTAGTAGTTGAAGACCAAAGAGGTAGAGAATGTTGAGCAGAGAGGAAGGGCATGGGCTGAGAACAGGTGGAGAAAAACAACGGAGATAAGGGGGTGGAGACTGAATTCTTTCTAATGTCTGAAGTCTGCAGTATTGTTATCTTTCATGAAGTTTTACAGATCATTAGTCTCTTAACTGATGCTTATGCCTTTGGGTAGGTAGGGAAATATTCTTTAACAATGGTTATTATTCATGTAGGATACCTTTTTTTTAAGTAAAAATTAGTGACATAAGCTTGAGGGTATATTAGCCTCCCACTGTGTATGCATAGCTCTCATTAATGCTAATTAACTAATAATGATGAAGGTGCTGGGGATTGTCTGGAGATTGAAGAGCAGCTGGAAGATGCTGATAACCTGTGATACTGCTGTAGGCCATTTGCCCTAGCAAGTCATTAATCTTGCAAGCACCTGGTACTGTTATAAAATGACAAAAGGATTTGGAGGTGGGCAGGAGGTGGAAACAGGCAGGCAAGTTGTAAATGAATACAGGAGGACCCAGTCTCATAACCTGTGCATATGGCCAGGAACTGATCTTCCAGGTCCTATAGCAAAGGGAAGGCTTCTGGGTTCTTTGGGCATCCCAGATATGACATGTCCAAGTTAAATCCACAGTAAGAAGAAAGGAGTGGGAACATCGTATGCTCTACAGCTGCAGTTCTAGTTGGTATATTTCAAGAAACTAGCTCATTTTAATATAAACAATTTTGATTAATGTTTGTTCAATAGGGGCTAAGTAATGAACTCCAAGATATGAGTTAAACATTTCACCATTACCTTTCACGTATGATTCAAAACCTTTTAAGATTGCATCATGCTTGCTGTCTCTGTGCTTTTATAACGAGTTGCCAAGGAACAGGGTTTAGATGCATTGTTAGCTAGGCTTTGATTCTCTCTTCTTCTGTCAGTTATAGCCATTCATTGGGAGATTTTGTTAGCTACAGTAAATTAAAGTCTTTAGATACATTAAATTCAACAAAAGCAAAATGACTGTACTTCCAGTGTGCTAGAACAAAACAGGAAGAGCAATGGGGCCAGGTGATAGGGTCTAGAAGAGTTGTCAGACTAAAAGTGTGGTTTAGTCATTTCAATCCCCAATTCATCAGGTACAGAAGTAATTTAAATAATATGTTAGACAGTATTTTAGGGAATCATAAGTCAAAGAAGTAATTAGTACATCTCATCTCCAAAAGGCATATGTATTTTCTTCAAATTCTTAAAAGATTAAAGTGTCTAAAAGTGGTAAATCATTGGCTGCACTCTCAGAACTGTTCTGAAAATCCGTAAGTAGATGATTTTATAGGAGTGCTGTTTTGAAAAAAATATCAAAGTTTAATTTTCATTACCCATTTGCAGAACTGTAATTTTTTTCTAACAAATAATCAGGAAGTCTCAAAGCTTTTTAGAGTAAAACTTTACTTTGATTTTCAGAATTTCTCTTTTACTTCTTAGTGGACTCCCTTATGAATAACCTAATTTATAGTGTTGAGATGCCTTGGCACCTTTACATGTCCATGCTCGAGAGTCCAGGATTTTGTTTTTACTTTCAGTGGACTGAAATGCCAAAAGGCACTACATCAAAGTACGTCTGTGACAGACCAGGTACCTTTTTTCCTTATCATCTTGTCTTTTCCAGCCAAACTTAAAAGTTCTACATCTGTTGCTAATGCAGTGACATTTGTTTAACTTGCAGCATTATTTGTGATACTGCCGTCAGACTGGCACAAGACTACTGTCTTGGGACTATTTATTTACTTGGAGAAGCTGTATGTCCTATTCATGTTATTTATGTGAGTTACATTTGAATAGAAATCTTGAGATTTCTTTCCCTTCTTTTCCTGTCTATTTGCAAGAGCTTGCTGTTTGGGTTTGGGGGGGTTTTTGGTTGGGTTTTTTCAGAAGGGAAGGTGAGCACATTTGTTTTTTAAATTATTTTTATTTACTGAATTAGAGTGTAGGAGCTGTCATATAACTTCTGTAAGCATTGAGATCAAAGGGTTTTTGCATATGGGAAAGGAAAAATGTGGTTCTCTTTGCTTTTTTACAGAGCAGAATGGGAGTGTATTTTTAAAAAAGTATTTATACAGATATTTCACAAGCAGAGAAAAAACACTGAAAAAAAAATATATTCTTTGCATTTTTTTCAGCTTTAGATTCAGTTCTTGTTCCAATAATTCTGTCATAAAATTTTGGGTTACAGGAATGAGGGTCAAAACTTTAAAGATACAGAACCACTTAAAAGGTTCTTTGAACCAACAGGATGGAGTATTTTCCTCAAAAATATGGTATATTTATATTTACATGGTTATCTGTCAAGGGCTTGGAGTACCTTTTTTATCCTAGAAGCAGAGGTGTTGAGCACTTAAAAATGAAAGATGTGCTGAAGAAAAGCAGTTTATTTGGACTTGTGCACTGAGCAGTCCTGTGCTTATTGTTTAGCAGTTCATCTTCCTGGGAATGGAGAACCTCTCAGCTGTGTGCCCAAGACTTCCAAAATTTTTAAGATAGCTCTGATACTGAGTTGTCCTGAGAACATGAGTTAATTTGGATATTAGTAAAGAGAGTCTTCTTTTTATTAGCAGTTCCAATCTAGCTATGTGAATTTTGGTGTAACTAAACAAATACTATTTCTTACCTTCAATGAGTGCTCCTTTGCATTCCTTATGCCAATAAGTGCTTGTAAACCAATAGCCACTGTACAAGTTTATTCAGCTGAAAGACTGTATATTATAGGACTCTAGTTCTGTTCCACATCGTGGCTTTTGTGCCAAAGGATAGTTGTGTTTGAATTTTTTTCTCTCCTGTTTTCATTTGTTCCGTGAAATTCTTCTGTCTACAAGGCTCATCAAATAGCCTGACTGGATCAAATGATCATTTTTCCTGTTTGAATGAAGGGGGTTTTGTTTATTTGACTCTATTGACTTCCTTGAATAAAAGTCAAAACCATTCTTTTGAGGGAAAAAAAACCCCAAGAAAAACGGTGAAATGCCCTATCTCTAAGAGTGGAGTTCTGGTTTACAATAAAATAAATTTCATTTCCATTTGAAGAAAACTTCCGTAGCCATATCACAGAAAATGTTTTGTTTGATCAGCTGATGTACCCATTAACGTATTTTTCTCACGGCAAGAAAGGGCTGTTGGCTAGTTCAAGATGTACCTATAGAGAAATGTGTTTATGAAACTACTGTTAGTCTTGCTTGAAGTATGGCTCTAGATAAACATAGTGTGACCTGGAAGGTTCCAAGTACTAGGAATTCCTAATTTATTTAATCCTTTCATGAAGGAACTGACTTGCATTGCAAACTTTCTCGAAACAGTAAAAATCAACAAGGTACCTTAGAAAATTAGTATGACATTTATAGTATTCTTTGAATCTGTCAGTAGTGCTGATTTAATTTCTTAGTATTTGTCCACTGTGGAAAAATGGAATATTGAATTCCTTAATATAGGAATTTAATTAAGACCAGTGTGTATTGATCCTGAGATCAGCTCAGTTGGTTAGAGCATGGTACTAGTAATGCCAATGTTGCAAGCTTGACCTGGGTATGGGCCATTCTCTTAAGAGTTGGACTTGATGGTCTTTATGGGTCCCTTCCAACTCAGAATCTCCTGTGATTCTGTGGCATTATGCCAGCAGCTCTTTTTCTTGTTTTTCCTAAACCTTGAAAAATGCAGATTGAATGCAAATCTGACTTTCACAGGAATTTTTTTCTATGTTTTCTGTCTCTTTGCCCAAATACAGCACTGGGGAGGCTTAAGGAGGCTTTTGTTGCCTATTCTTTTGTAAAAAAAAGCACTTAAGTATATTTGTTTTGCATCTGAAGTAATCATTACTGATTAATTTAAGCCTGTATCTCACAAATGAACACAATCAATAAATTGAGTTTTTGTTGCAGTGGTGAATTTGAAGACTGCTCAAGAGAGCAGTATATTAAATTACAATTAGTAGTTATATTTAAATAGTTAAAGAGCTCAGAAATGCATTTGCTAAAGAAACACCTGTCTCAAAAAGTGATGTTGGATTAGAATTGGGAGGTATGCCTCTATCTCTGTCGGCGTAAAGCTCACAACTCAAACTGCCCCAGTCGGTGATGTGAGCAAAGCAGCTGGACCTTGTCCTGAGATGGCTGATAAGTGTTCACAAAGTCCTCCTGATAACAGGCCCAGTGAAATGGCATCTGAGAGGGGCACGGTACCAAATGATGGGGCTGTGGTTATGGCTGAAACTGATGCTGCTGCTTGATGAGCGAAAATGTGTCTAAGCTTTCCATTTACTTCAAGTGGATTTTGCTGTACTTTCTGGTGGAACTGACAGTCTTTCCTCTTGGTGTTTGATGTGTGGACTTTTCCTTAAACTTTAAGAAAAGTTAATAATCTGTAGGCAGTTTTTTGTTGAGGCTGGAGGGAGGAATTTCACACTCTTCACTCAGCAGTGCCTTTAAAATATATATATGTTTATAATATATGTACTGTAGAATCAGTTGTGTAGACTCTTTGGGGTTTGTGTCTCTCAGAGATGGATTTTACACTAAGGTAAAATGCTGACATGTCATTTAGATACAGCAATGTAAGTGTAAGACCCCTTTTAAAACGGTAAGAGCCTGTCAGCTTTCACTACTATAATATATAATAGGTCACAAAAAAGTTAAAATGCAGGAATTGATTCAGGGAGAAAAAAGCATACTGACATGTTATAGACATATTTAAAAATGGCTATTTGGTTTTAAGATAAAAAAAGTAGAGATCCCTATAAATTCTTAGAACAATTCATTTCAGCTGAGTACATTTTGTATGGTCTGCTAAAGAAGGTTGTAAGATGCCTTTTCAATTCCCTGTATTACTGTCTTGCCCTGGAGATTCACAAACCAAAGTTACAGACTTGTAAAAAACTGAGGAAGAAACAAGTTTGCCATGTCTAGCAGGGATTGAAGAAAGAGAAAGGGGA
The DNA here is from genome assembly GCA_013397865.1 of Struthidea cinerea. Lineage (NCBI taxonomy): Eukaryota > Metazoa > Chordata > Aves > Passeriformes > Corcoracidae > Struthidea > Struthidea cinerea. The sequence goes on along the minus strand of VZTI01002590.1, from coordinate 12,225 downwards.
AAAAACCCCACACCCACCCCACCAGAAAGAACCCCAAAAAACTGCATAGAATAAATGAAAGGCACATAAACTCTTTCCCCCTAAAATATGTAGGTGTGGCTTCACGCTTATTGCAATACAGTTGTAGATTTAGGATGTTTCAAATGGGTAAATTATTTCATATAAAAAGTAATTTTGTTCCCTTATTCTATAAACCAGGAACTACAGTATTCTATATTTGATATTATTATGAATGCTCCTGTGCTCCATAGACAATAGTCTTCTAAAGAGCAACTAAAATCATTAGTTGCTCAGCTTTCACCCATTTCAGCCTCTATAAATGTCTAAAAGATTAGATATTTAGGATTAGTATTAAGAACACGAGATAAAAACTAATCTCTTGCAAGTTTTTTGGCTTGGTTGCATGAGGCTTGGTAGCAGAGTAATTCCTACCTTATTAAAGCAAAAAAAGAAATAATAGGAGAAGAATTTATGAAATTGGGGAATAACTCAAAGTGAAAGTGTGCATGTGTGGGACAACATAATTTGAATTCTGGAATATGTAGGCAGTATTAATGATGGAGCAGAGAAACAATGGATTAGACCATCTTGGAAAAACTTAGAAGTTGCATCAGGCTGGTAAAGTTTTTATTAAAGAATAATTCTGAGATAAATCAAAAGTTTTGAGAGTATGAAATTACTTTCTACATGAAAAATTCACCATTTTAATTAAGGCTTCTCCCTCACTAGAAAAGATAATACCTTTCCTACCCTACCCTTCCAAATGTAGTTCAGTATTTAAAAAGTTGGGTGGTTTTTTTTTTAAAGGGTGACTTTTCAGATTCGTTTGCTACAATTACACTCTGTGAAACAAAAGAGAACAATTATGATTAAGGATCCTTGTATTGCTTAGTCACAGAAACTGATGCATATCCATGCTCCAGAGTAAATGCTTTCTACTCTTTGATAGACAAATTAAGCTTAAAACCATCAAATCAAGTGTAGACTTTTGTACTGTTACTTGCCAACTGTTACCTGCAAATGCAAATCTAAAGAGCTCATATGCTACCTTCTTCTTCAGGGAAATCCTCCATGAGAAGAATATTTTTCTTCATCTGGTACAAAGCTGACATTTTTTCTAAATATCATGTGAAGTTTTTTTGTGAGCCAAGAACTGAACTCTTTGACTTCTGGTGCCTGTTTTACTGCAAATTATTCCATTTTGGAAGGTTTAGAATACGAGCTAGCTGCTTCTATGCTAGCAGTAGCTTGAGCTGCTGGCCTAATATGATTGTCTGAGTTTCCCAGAAAGACCAAGGCTCCACACCATTTAATTATCTATTTATCACCATTTCTTATTCCATGATGACAAGACATTGTCCTGTTTTAAGAAACTGAAACTATTGCATATGGGAAGTTTTAGCTTCATGTTGTCTAGATTTCCAAACCTGTCTCTGTTACTTTGGTACTATTATACTTGTGGAAATTTAAAGAATGGTGTTCTAATGTATTTTGAGGTGGATTATTTGTAGGGGAATAGACTTCTGTGTGTTCCACTTTGTCTCTTATGAATTATCTTACTCCTTAAGTAAGATTTAGACTGGTTAATGTCTCAAATAAAGGGAGCTCAGACCAGTTTAGCTGAAGATAGTGAGGACAAGGACAGATAGTTACATGCAGTGGAGATTAGGCAATATTAGAGGTAACAATAGATCAAAAAGAACCCCAAGTTTAGTAGAGAATACTTATCATTATCTGACTTTTTAAAAATACATTTTGCATTTACTCCTTTAATTTGGAGGCAGTATTTTTGCTTCAATTCTTCATTTATTTGCTTATTAAATAAAATTTTATATTAACTTTCCTTACTTAGTGGCTCTGTTCTTCATCTGTGTCCAGTGATCACCATGTCATATGTGATACCCTTCTGTTATTGTTCATTTTTCTGTGTTTATGTGCACTAAGACATGCAAATGCTCAACTCCAAGACTGAGTAAATGTACCATGAATTTGATGTACTGTCATAGTCTTCATAGAATCCTATATATCTGTTGAGCAATTGTATATGTGTGTTATCTAGATGCAAATATCAACCTACAGAACTCAGCTTTTCACTATGAGCAATTCTGTTGCCTTTCTGTTCTTCAAATGCAAATTGATACTAGGATTACTGAAAATTTAGGTGGGAGAAGGCCTTAAGAAATAAGCAGTCCAAACCCTTCTTCAAAGCAGGGACAGCTATGGGGTCAGATCAGGTTGCCCAGGCGTAGATCCAGTCTTATATTGAAGATGGTACTATAGTAATTCACAAGATATAGTAGGTGTCCATTTTCCATTCTGAAGCAACATAAGTAACAGAAATGCTGAATTTAAGACCAGAAAAAATGTGCTGTACCAGCTAGGGCAAGACATCCATACGTGTATCCTTTGTGGTGTTTATAAATCCGTGCAGTCAGCCAGGTGCATGGGATGTCAAGGAGGATTTTCCTCCCCTTTCTCGCCTTCATTTCTCTCATCAGTTTCCTTATAATACACCATAAACTGGTATTCACACACTATTTTGTATAAAAGAAACAACACTCAGTTTGCTTTTACCAGCAACCAATATCCAACAGAACTGTGGATGTTCAAAGGTTCAGGTAAGTAGATAAAGATCATGCACCTCCTGATTAAATTCCATCCCCAAATGAGAGTGGAAGGTATTACCGGATGCTGGTGTACAGAGTGTGTGCTAATGCTTTCAGGCTGTTTTGAAATGGTGTGTGTAAGCAGTCAGGAATTTAGCAGTCCAGGTGCTTCTCAGGAAGAGGTTTTTCAATGGTTTTCAGGAAGCAATGTAGTGTCCTGCAAGTGAGGAATTGATGGTTCATAGTCTAGCTCTTGTTATTTCAGTGACATGCTGTGCAGCTTCAGCAAAATATCTATTCTTTCTCCTTACCTTTATGCTTAACTCCTGCAGGCATTTCCTGATAGAAGTACTGGGGTTTGGACCATATTGTTGTTACTGGTCATTGGAAATGTCATTGGTATTATCAATGGAGAAGTAAAAAACTGACTTGGTATCAATACTGATCACTCATCTCATCTTTTTTATGTTTTGCTTTGCTTTTTTCCATTGTTTGGTAAGTTAAATTAGTGGGTGTTGAATAGCAGTCACTTTTTTGATTTTTGGATAGAATTTTCTTCTGTAATTCAGTGAACACACAAATTAAGAAACAAAGCAGAACAGGAACTATATGTAGCTATAAGAAAGCTAAAACTATTCTATTTTATTCTAAAAGTTTTAATTATTTACTGAACAACCCAGCCTTTATACTCTAAAATTTCTCATAAGAATAGAGCTTTAGAAATTAAAATACAGCATTTTAAATTATTCCCTATGAGTAACCATGTTTATGGTTCAATAATGTAGCTATTAGCTTCCACAGTATATTCTGTGCCGTGGTATTTGAATTAATCTTACTATAATTTTCATTTTAGCTGTTAGGATCTTGTGCTTGGGCTACTGTTCTTTTCTGAAACAAAAAATAAATTGACATGAACAAAGCATAATTTGTGCTACTTTACTTCTTTTTCTTCCCACCCCCTTGCCTTCTTTCTAGTTCTTCAGTCAGTCCTGATGGAAAAAATTACACTAGATGATGTGCAACTGTGTCTTTTCCCCAGGCAGCCTCTCACTGCCGCTAGTTATTCTTTGGCAGTCTGAATCTTTCATCTTGGCATTATGATACAGCCTGAATGAGAAAATTAGCATTAATAGCAGCAGCAAGTGTGAGGGGAGCTAGTTTAGGCTGCTGAATTTCATTCCCGTCTAGTACTCTTGAGGGGAGTAGGACCACTGAGAGTTGATGTGCATGGAAAAAGAGCAGAGGCAGTGTGTTTGGACTTTATTTCCCCTTGTTCTTAGAAAAACATTCTTCTTCTCTGCTGCATATTTCCATGCTTTTTTATGTTGTTTTTTCCTAAAACATCCCCATGTGAATAAATTTATTCAGAGAAAAAATTTACCTGTGAGCAAACCTATTTGGATGGATGAATAAGAATTTCATCTTTTTTCTTTTATTTTCAGGTTCTTCTTCCCCATGAATATCTATAAACAGTAGTAAAGGTTCAGTTTTGAAAGCTCAAAATTGAGGCAGAAGAAAACATAATAGATGTTAAAAACTCACAATTTTTAAAACAACTATTTTTTTCAGGTGTTTTAGGTGGAGGGGTGGGTTATCTTTTTAGTGTCTTGCTCACAATTCTGAAGGCCATTATTAGAAATTATATTCAGGCAAACTTTTGGCATGGTGATAGATGATGTTGCCAACATCAGCAGTAGAAGGGAAATGCTAATTCTTATCAGTATTCATTTCAGACAAACAGGAGTGAAATTTCATGGGACAAAGTAAAGGCACTTTTAGCTCTTGGACACTTTCTCTGATTTTTGAGAGACTTTCTGTAAATGATGAGACCCAAGAATATGGAGTTAAGGTATGCATGCAGATGTTTAGGATTAGGTTCAGGCCTGAATGTTGAGCTCATTGAACAAACAGTGAGAAACTTCAAGACACGATGTGAGAAATCACTGGACCTATGGAGCAACAGGGTGAGAAGGTGGCAGGACTTACAGTGCCTTGAGGAGTGGCTGGGTTTCACAGATTGTTAGGGGTCATTGTTAGACCATCATTGTTAGAGAAAGGTGGCCAGACCTCACCAATAATGGGAGAGTACTGGAAACCTTTTGGGAAGTGAGACCTTGCAGGTCAAGTGGTAAGTACCTTGGTAGTTGTATCATTGATATCATGTAAGGCTGAGATGGCCTGGATAGCAATATCAGAAAATCTAAATTTAGTAATATTGTAGCAGATCTGAGATTAGCAAGAAACGCTTAGTAAGGTACAAGTGCTTGATTTGGGAGAAAGCAAGAGTAGAGAGAAGGATGTCAAAATGGAGAAGAGAGAGTATAATAATGGCAGATCATGTTTAAGCAAGCCAATAGTCAGTACGCTTGGCAGGTTGGACCTTGCACCTTTTCACTGCAGGTTGTTCTGGCTTAAACTTTGGTACTGATTATTTTCTGTGTGTGTTCTCCTGTGTGTGACCACCAGTGACAAAGCAGGACTGTGCAGTGGGTGGGATGAGAGATTGGGGTCCAGATACTGGAGAAAGGGCCGTGGGTCACAGGAGGTCTGGGGAAGTAAAGGTATCTGATGGGAAAACCAGCTGCTCCAGAGACCAGGAGTCCGGAGCCAGCTATCAGGGATCCATCTTGGACTGCTGGTGACCTCCTGTGGTGATCCCTGTGGCTGGATGTTGATGATCACTGAGTGCTGCTTGTCTTTGAAAAGTGCATTTCGGAAAAGGTACGTTTCTCCAGTTACACTGACCTGTGTGGCCAGGCATGTTAGCACCATGTGCATCCCTGAACCTTTGGCGTACATGTAGATCCGTTTTGGGAGGGCAAAGCCCACAGCAAACAGCTTCCCTCACTCTATGCAGGCATGGAGGAACCACAGGTTGCAGAGCCCATCTAAGTCCTCTTTCGGTAGTTTGTCACAGACTGTGAGCCATGCAGCACCTGTGGGGGCACTGCAAACTGTGTAATGAGTGGGGAGCCCCTGGCTATGTGGGGGCTCAGGGTAGGCTGGCATGGGGCAGACTGGGGCACGGACCTCCCTCAGAAGCCTTGCCCCGCCATGCCCAGAGGTGGGCAAATAGAGCCAAGATAATGACTGGGGCAGTGGTCCCAGGACTGCCAGGCATGGCCATGGGGACAGGGAGTGCTCCAAATGCACACCAGGGATGGATGTGCCCAGGTGCATTTCCAGTTGTAGCATGGAGACACACATACAGTATGAGTACTGTATCTGCTGCTGTTGGGCCACCACGTAGCTGTCACCTGAGAATTTATGGGGTATTTATTATTAGCCCTTGAAGCCACATGCAGTAAGCAGACATTTCAAGCTGTGGTCATTGCACGTGAGATTTGTCATCTTGTCCCACACTGAGTAGCTGCCAAGCCATGCACTTGTGGGGTTTTCTTTCCTGCTCTGTCATCTCATGTGCTAGATGGGGCACAGCTGAGCTTCCCCTGCAAGTAGTTTCCAGTCAGTCAAATCTAAATTTGTACCTTTCAAGTGTATGTACAGACCTCTGCTCAGACTCTTACCTATACTGGCATACTTGTTTCCAAGAATTTTACAGGAGAGTGTATCTGTGAAGCAAGTCATGTAGCTTACTTTGTCTAGAATTTGAGTCAAGTGCTTTGATCCCTTTCTCATTAACAATTTCTCACTGTGTTGAATAAGTATTTACAGTTTATTTTCCAGCACACCTGAGGTGGCTTCCCTTCACACAACTGATTTTAAAAAACTTCCCTGTGATTCGTTGACGTTTCAACCCCTCAGTTGCATTATTTATAGAAATCTGCTCTCGGCTCACTACTGGAAGTGTTGTTTGTACAGCAATGCTGTCATTTCTTCAGAATTGTCTGGGATTACTGTAATCTTCCTAAGGTGTGTAATTGCTCTGGCGTCTTCTGGGAAAGGCCTAGTGTAAATGGTCCCATAAATTCCCACGTCCTCTGCCATAGAGCCTCTCCACAAGACTTAATTTTCTTATCTAGTAGGTCTCACAGAGCTTCAAATGTGCTTTGAGATGTGGATCAGTGGCCAAAGTGTGACAAAGTGACTTCAGCTGTTTGTCTCATTCCTTTGCTTATTGCAGTGTGACAGGAGAAATTTATGACTTAATAATTAAAAGTGGTTAATCCAAGTGATTTGTGCAAAATAAGTGAGATGGTTAATGTAAGTGTCGGCCTTGTGGGCACAGCTTTGCTCCTACCAAATCTGTTGCACAGGGTTGAAAAGGTAGAGTGTATAACTCAAGGAAAAAAAAAAAAGATGGAGATCTGACCCTGCAGCTCCTCTGGCATCAATGTACATCAAGTGCAGTCACATATGAGAGGATCCACTACTGTCAAAATTCTGTAGCTAATAGCATAAGAGCATAAGTCTTAAAATAATTAATTTCAACATCCCTGACCAGAGCATATTAAAAAATGCAAAATATTTCAGAAATAATTGCCTGCAGGTTGGCTATTCTGGAAACAGTCATTTAGAAAAATATAGGTGCATATATTTTTCATATTTCCAAACGTTGGCGTAAACTCAAAATTTGTGCTTAAAAGTACAGGCTAGAGTTTGTCTTAATGTTCTATTCATAAACAGTTAAGAAACTGGCACAGTTTTTAAAATATGGAATATTAATATTTTACTGTTTATCTTAAATTTCTACTTCCATACTACCCTATTCCCTATTTGTGTTTTGACTTTTGCTATTCTGAAGAGGCATTCTGTTTAAAACATCAGTGAGTATTAGCCATCAGTGAGTTACTTTTAAAATCTTTATAACAAGAAAGAAAATCTTTATAACAAGAAAGAGTAATTCTGTAATAAACAGGAGCAGCAAAGTGTTACAAGGATGCATTATTAAAAAATAAATCAGAATGTGATTATTTGAAGTCACCTAGAGCATTATAGACTTGATGACATTGTCACCCCAATTTTTCAAACTCTTCTATATTTCTCGGTAGTTTTACTGGAAACACTGAAGGTACCTTCTTGTGGGTGAACATGATTTTCTCAATGTTCAAAAGGAAAGAATTAAGAGATTAACAGACTAGGTTTCAGGGATTGATATGGTATTTCTTTTTTATGTTTTCGTAATATGTTCTCATTAAAGATAGAAATGTCATATTTATGTTATTCCATTTATGATGAATGCCACAAGGAATAGAGATTTTTTTTTTTGCATTTAACAAGATGCTTTTGATAAAACAATAATGACTGTATTAACATTAAGATAATCTTCTGATTTCATCAAAATTGCTAAAAGAATTTTCAAAAGAAAATATGAATTAGCTGAAAAATGAAAAAAATAGTTGTTGCATTTTTTTTTTCCTGTCTTTTAGCACTTAGATGCTAAAACTTTCACACTTAATTTGAAACTTATATTGACAGCTTCCTGTTGTTGACTCACATTTGAAAGAGCAGAGTTATGAAAAGTGTATGCTGTGTTTTCTCTCTATTTGATGGACTTGTAAGAAACGTAAAAACTGACCTCTGGCAGTTTCTTCAGTTGCATGGTTTGGGAATATCTTTCAGTACCTTTTAATACTTGTAAAAAAAAACCCAAATAAAGCTGTAATGAAAATTACAGTAGGTAGACTCAAGGGAATAACACCAAAGAATGTGTAAATTTAATACAAAAGCAAAACATCTGTTAGAAGATGTTTCCTAGGGCTAATGCAGCCTAACATGCTGGATACTGAGTGGATGTGGGTGGGAATGGGAGTGGGAGCTGTCTATACCGCAGAAAAAAATGCTACCTCTTTTCATCAACTTTAAAAAGTTAGAGGAAGGAGAGTTTTACCTTGTGAAAATTTTACACTCTTCCTTTTGAAATATATGGCCAGAAATCTCTCTTATCTTGACACATTGATGGTGTGTGGGTGTGGGGGAAGAAAAAAGAGAAGGAAAATGTTTGTGTAAGGGAGAGAGCTGCACGCATTTCGGGAGCATACACTGCACGGTATGGAATTACAGTGACATAACTGCTCGGAACAGGCAAAAGAAAGCTTGTTTTCATAGTATCCTCTGATACGGCAAGGAAGCACTCAGTATCACAATGCTTAAAGAAAGTTCAAAATCATGAAGGTCATTTCCACTTCTAGATTACAAGAATGGAACTTATTTCTGATATTAAAAACTTAAACAGTGCTAAACTTGTGAATTTCTGTAGTGCAAAGCTAGAAAATGTTCTTTTTGGTATAAGGTCAGTGACAGGGGCTTTTGAGTAGGCATGGAATAGGATTGAAGCTACCATAGAATCATCAAGGTTGGAAGAGACCTTCAAGCTCATCGAGTCCAACCATCAATCTAGGACCAACATAATCACCCCTAAATCAGATCCCCAAGTGCCATATCCAGTCATCTCTTGAACTCTTTCAGAGATGGTGATACGACCACCTCCCTGGGTAAATTATTCCAATTCCTAACCACTCATAAAGTTACTTTGTTTCTTTTTTCCTAACATTTAAACTGAACCTCCCCTGGTACAACTTAAGGCAGTTTCCTCTTGTCCTTTCACTTGAGACATGGCAGAAGAGATTGACTTCCTCTCCACTACAACCTCCTTTCAATAAGTATGCTAAAGCAAGACGTCTGTTCTAGGCCATGAAATAGTTAATAGGCAAGCACGGTATCCCCTGGCATTTCCTCTAGTTTTGGTAGTGCTGGTATCCTGCAGGCCTCTGCAATGGCACAGCTATCTCATTACTCTTCTCTCCTGGGCCTTCTCTTCTTCATGCTGTTTCCTGAAAAGCAGAGCATTTAGCCCACGAGACTCTCTTTTAGTCATTTTGCTTATGTAACTATTGGTAGAACAGAGCCTGCAAGAGCATACAACTTGGATAAATTGTAAACAAATGACACTTTAGTTGTTGTATTTCTCACTTTCATGCCTTTTCCTGTCTTAATCACCACTCTCTGGAAAGCAAACTAATTTCTGGTTAACTACAAATGTAATCTAAAGTGCTTGAAGATCACACTGAGTTTCACCAAATTGTACACTTCCTCTATGAAGTGTCTCTGTAGACAGATTTTCTTGTCTATATTTGTCATGGCTATTGGTGATTCCTTATTTTAGCAAAGAGTAGAAAAATTAAGGCACTAGGATCTTTGCCTTTTATCACATTCAGAGAACATGACTTGTGCCTTAAAAATAAGGATCATGGAGACATATTTGATTAAAGGATCATACAAAGGGCGAGATCACACGTGAGTTTTCTAAACATAATCTAAATTCTTTTGACTTAAATACTGTGGAATAGTATTTGAAGTATTGTGTTAATAGTTAATGTGTGAACTATTTAAAAAAGAGGGAGAGAAGAAGTGTCGTACTGCAAATCTTGCAATGAAGAACCACTCCTGGACTCTGAGACAGCATTTTTCGTTTAAAACAGCAGTCATGAGCCTTCAGAATTCCTTTATAAATGTAGAATGAAAATACGCGCATATTTTGGATGCAAATTTGTAGTTAAAACTAATCTCATTAATTTCTTGATGGCTTAAACTCAATTAATGCTTCTAAAAGGCTGGTGCTTATGCACAGCTAGGTATTTTACAGTTCTTTTTGTAATACCAGCACAAATTTCAGCTGCTGAAGACCTTGCACTGGCCTTTCACATAATGTTAATATACCTAATATTCAGGAGAAATAATTACACTAGCCGCATCAAATATATTTAATCAAATGGGAGGAAATGAAATTCTTTCCATTTACCTCAAAATTGACTTTCAATTTCTTATAAATACTTTTACTTAGTTGTACAACTCTTTTAAAAAGTGATTCTGGCAAGACAAATTATCCTGTAAAGAAAAATACTAAATATTTCTGTGGAACAAATGCTTAATATTATTTTACTCATTTTGAGCACAGTGAAAGGTAAAAGATCATAGACTTTAACATGAATATTATAATATAAAAGTTAAGACTGTTGAATAAGCATATTGTGCATTTGTTATAAGTCCTACCCAATAGAGTAGACAATCAATTTGCTGTGTGAACGATCCATTATTTATTTGTCTTCGTTCAAGTTACAGGAATTTTTGCCTCACATTTGGATGCACCCAGAACATTGTGATCTTTACTGGCATAGAATTTGAATGTTCCTTTCAGAGAAGAATTTAGGGATTTAATTATTTTTGTCACAAGTTGTTCAGTGGTCATGCATAACCAAATGATTTGATGTTGCATGCAGTGAAAAAATATGAGGGAAGAATGCTTGATTTTATCCCCAAGTTTCTGAGGAATATCTTATTTCATGCATAGCTCTGAAGTACTGAGAATGACATGCAGTAGCTCAAATACAAGCTCAGTAAATATTTGAACATTAAGAGTTATGACTTTATGCTGGTGTTATAGTTCCATGATGAAATGTGTTGCTAAGCCCTAGCTAATGAACTCTAGAGAGATGCAGAAGTCATGGGCTTAAATATGGCCCTTTAATGCAGTTGTATTTCTTTGGCAACCAAGCAAGTATGAAGACATGGTCCTGCCCTGTCTCCTACAGGTGTGTGGGTGTATGCCAGTTATAGCTCAAATACTCTTGCAGGACTTAGTGTCACAACTTTTATATTAACAGTAGACCAAGTTCTGTTCATCCTATTTACCCATCCAAGTCATGCTAGGGACGCATGAGAATTATTGAAATGTCCTGAAAATCTGCTGTATTGTTGATTATGTGTCATTCCTAAGATGAAACCTAAAATGTCTTCAAGTATTATAGTACCAAGTAACTAAAGTTTTGCATTAATCAAATGAAATACACATAAAATACGGAAATAAGGCATTGGCCATCTGATAGAAATCAAAACTCCTCCAGAGGACTTTTAAGCAGCTTGCTTTATTCTCCACCTGTGTAAGGATAATCAGTTTGCTAAAATGGTGACAAATTTATCATTACCTCCTCAGCATGGTTTGTTTTCTGGATGATATCATAATGATTAATTTATAAAACTAAATGGTTTTTCATGAACCCATATCTCCATTTCATGGAGGCCTTATTCTCTGTAAGTCAGTAGAAAAAGAAATGTTGTTTATTTCTTTCTGATCTAGTTTAAGCTTCCTGCCACTCACTCATCAATGATTTATGTGTCATACTAGTTCTATCAATATGACAAATGAATATTAGAAATCCACAGAAAATATCTGAGACTGAGAAAGTGATTTTACTGTTATTCCATTTCTAAATTAGGAAATTCAAGATGAATTAGTTATTTGTCCACAGTCCTGACTCCAGAATTAGAGGACTATTTACGTATTTAAGTGTCTTAAAACAATAATCTGCATCACATTCTGCAGAAGATTAATTTTACAATAGCATTTCAAAACATGAGGTACAAGTATTTTGTTTTGGTATTTTTTTAATACCGATTCTTTCATATACCTTCTCCACAAAAGGGAGGTCTAACATGTATAAAATACTGAACTTACTTATAGCTGTCACAGGTATGTTTTCTTCTAGTATCATTCCATATAAAACATTTTTATTTCAGTACAATTTCTAAACTCAGTCAAAACACTTCCAATGTCTTTCAACAATAAAGCACGTTTACCTAGGCTGGGTATGTGCTGATATGTTAGCACTTATAAATACACATGCCTTACATTCATATACAGGTATTTAAAAAAAAAAAA
>VZTI01002588.1:106576-122170 GCA_013397865.1 Struthidea cinerea | reverse complement strand
GGCACCGAGGGCAGGTGACAGGCCTGTAGTTCTGCAGTTCCCCATCTCCTTCTTTTAATCCATCTTGTAGAAGAGTGTCACGTTTGCCAGCTTTCAGTCCTGAGAACCCCTGAGTAGCCAGGACTAACCGTAAATGATTGAAACTATCTCTGTGAGCTCTTCCACCAGACGTCTCAGTGGAATTCCTTGGGAGGATCCCATCTTGCCCCATGGCCTTGTGCGTATCTAACAGATGAAGAGGTCATTAACACTTCCCCTTGGATCATGGGGGCTTCACTCCACTCTGTTTTCCAGCTCAGGAGAACTAGTTTTACTTTTAAAGACAGACCCAAAGAAGACATTCAAGTGCCTTAGCTTTTTCCTCACCCTTGGTCACTGATTCCACCAATGATAATTATTGTTTAGGTATGATTTCCAACCACTTTGTACCCACATTAATTCAGTTTTATTTAGATCCTTTTAGATTATTTATTAGGGTGTCTTCCTAGATGAAGTCAAAAGCCTTACTAAATTTGATTAAATGAGGCCTACTATCTCCATCCACATGAGGTCTGTTTCTCTGTCAGAGATAGAAATAAGGTTGTTTTGACATGATTTGCTCTTCATGTTGATGACATTGCCACCTGGTTGCAGAGGACCTCTTTACTGAAGAGTGAAGCAAAAAGGCATCAAATAGTGCCATCTGCCAGTATCTTTCTCTCCCCATTGAGTAGCAGACCAAGACTTCCCTTTTTTGGGGTTTTGGAGGGTTTTTGTTAGGGTCTTTTCTTTATGGAGAAACTGTGTCATTTTAGTTATTCTTCTTTCCTATTGGCACCACCCTTTCTGGTTTTATATTTTTTGCTTCTGTGTGTTCATGATGTTCTTTTGTGTTTGTCTTTGAGTGATTTTTTGCCATGTTCTTCATAAAAATGCAGCAGTTGTGGTGCAAAACAGATTTGTCTCTCCTGCATTTTCTCTTCATCCTCGATTTTGGAATAAGGAAATTTTCGTGTTGTGTTACTGCCTGGTCTCCCTTTTTTCTGCCAGCTTGTCACCCAGGGGATGTCACCCACCTGTTGCATTTACTCATGATTCTCTTCTTGAATTCCTGTGGGGGTTTTCTTGGTGTTCTCTTTACTCTTTCCCTGTATACAACTACAATTCTTCCCTGTCAGCAAAGAATGAAGTTCATTGGTTTTAATAGAGAGACTAATTCATCATCAAACAGACCAACTCTTACCATGATCAGAATTTTCCATCTTTTTCAAAACAATGTTTTACTGGGGAGATGTAGGCCAAATTCAGAAAGTATGGTGCCTCCTTACCTTTAAAAATCTGTACTTGTGAGAAGTTTGCACAGGTATTTTCCTGGTCGTTTCACAAGAGAAAAGCAGCAGAGCCAGCAGTAGAACCAAATCCCTGTGGTCCGCTGCAGTGTCAAAACCATGGATTCATCCATCATTGCTCTCTAAATTACATCTTTGTCACTTAGGACAATGTAGGCTTCCCTGCATATGAAGGAAATTGCCGATTCCCTGAACAATCACCCAAAAGCAAGCAGTCTACAGACTGATAGGGAAGTCTGATGGTCTGATATGCAAAGAGTCTCCTTTGGAACCTGATGCAGCAAAATCCATCAAAAGTAATTCAGAAGTCGCTTTAAAATTTGCAGGTAAGGTGTGGATTCTGGGGCGAGATGAACTTCCAAATCCCTTTTAAAACCTTCACAAAGAACACAAATGATAGTTTGTTAAATCTGTACTGTATGTTTAATACATCTGTCCTGTTGTTTGAGCAGAGAAAAGCCATGTGCTTCATTATGAGGGGTTGTATGGATCCATGTCTCTGTTTTTCCTTTCTTATCTTTATTAAAATCAAACCAGACGGCACTAATCCTTCAAACAAATTATAATTTATTTCTTCATGTTCAAAGTATGAGGATTCCTTGGTTTCCCTTATACTGATAAATTCAATGATTTTAATTAAAAAAGGAATGGTTTAAACATAAGACATAATTAAATAGATGCCTGCTATAGTTACCACATTGGTATGCTCCCTTCTGCTGGTTTGAGCACACATTTCCTCCACTGAAGTCAGATGCTGCCCATACAATCTGATTTCTATACCTCTTCCTACATTCTGTGAGTGTCTGCAGAATCTGGGCCTATGTCCCCTTTCTGACCTCATGCTGATGTAATTCTGCTGATTTTCAATGGAATTACATCGGTGTTAAATCGCCAGCTTTATTTGGGTTGTTCGCTGGGATCCATGTAGAATGGGTCATTTAAAAGGTCATGCATTCTTCTTGTATGAAAACAGTGAGTGCTTCTGGGAAAAAAAAAAAAAAGTCTTTTTTCTTCCACATTTTATGGGTCTAACACCTATTTTTAGGTATTACAACAATATAAATAAATATTATTACTCTTGAGGACAGCTACTAGACTAACTCAATTTCTTCTGCGAATTTTTGGAACCCTGCATTGCTTCCAAATAGGGGAGAGGATTAGAGATATTTCTAGAAGAGACAGCTCATCACTCCAAAATGCTCATCACTGACCTGCATTTCCCTTCTGTGGAGCAAAAATTAAATTCTCATGAGCTTCAGTGGGACCCAGTGGACTGTGCTTCCTCTTGTAATCACTGTGGCTGAAGGAACAAGGATCTGTGGTGAACGGGGTGATACACAGGAGCTCACACCCTTGCATGAGAGAAACTTGGACCATTGCACCCAGCTTAGTGTTGCTACCACAATTTCCGAGGATGCAATGATTATTTCCAGCTGTAGCTTGGCACTGATTTTTCTTTGGGGGAGCCACACCATGTGAAACGTTGCATATCAGTGGAGCTGCACTTTTGCAGGAGGTTTTGCTGGTGTGATTGTACCTGGTGCCAGAAGATACAGGACTTTGCTGTGTGTCAGCCACCTGGCCGTGAAACCGTGTGACAAAATCTGAAAACCACAATTTTTGATGTTCCTGCTAAGAATTAATGCTCCATCTCCAGTGTTATTTTAAAACTATGCCAGTTTGTTAATTCTTCCAAGTTTGGGAATGGGCAGAGCAGACTGATGTGATTTTTAATGCCTCATTACAGAAACACGTTGAGTAACAGAAACCTTCTTTCCTCTACTTGTGTTGCTGCTGTTGTTGATTTAACTGCTCTTACCACACAACTTCAGTTTTTGCTTCATTTCCTTCTTCCTTGTCCTGGTTTTGGGCCAAACTTGACAGAATTCACTGATTCAGTGTAAAAAAAAAGCAACAAAACAAACCAGAAAACAAACAATAAACTCAGGCTAAGAAGAAGAATGCCCCCAAAGCAATGAATAATTTCTGCATCACCTCAATGGCAAGGATTGAAATGTGTCTACAAGACAATGTCACCGGAACCTGGGGACTCCAGGATTGCATTAGGGACATAGACAAACAGTTGAGCTGCGTGCACTGAAGTGACCAGAATAAGGACAAATGGTGTCAATGTAGCTAAAAGCTAATTTACTGAGTCAAATTTGTTTGGTTGTAGGTGGATGCAGTTAGCTGACATATACACTGAAGATGTCAGCAGAGAACCTATGGGGCCTTTCCTAACTCGTGCTCACAGATTTTTTTATTTGTTTATTTGATCGCAATGCTGCTGATCTCCAGTGCTGAGAGAAGGCCAGCAAGAAATTAGCAGGAGATTCACCCTTTCGTCAGGAAACACGCCCAAATGAGGAGAGCAAAAGGTGGCCGGACTTCGAGTGAATCACTTCACGGTCTGCCTCCCAGGATGACTCCTCTCAGGAGCACAGCAGGCCCCTACAAGCATGGATTGGTGCCCCCAGGAAGGGTGTTTGCCTGATCTAACTCTCAGACCTGTGGAGCACCTCCAGCTGCCCGGCTTTTAAAAGATGAGGGAAAGACTCTGACTCTCGGAGGAGAATCTCTGGCTGACCAGAGGTGAGGCTCATCTGAAGCTCTTTGCCCTTGGCTGGATCAAGGCAGGGCTCGGGAGAGCAGTGGGAGCAGCCTGGCAGGTCTGTTGGTGTCTGATGCAGGTCTCACAGAGAGCGTTTGCCTCGTGGTTTTGCTGCTCAGTGAATGATTGCTTCCTGTTGCACGGGGGTTTGGACTCTTTGTGATCAAAGGCTGGAAGGGATCTCACAAGGTCATCCAGTGCAATCTCCTGCTCTGATGTCCCAGAAACCTGATCACAGAGTTTAAGCCCTCTTTTTTCTAAGTACAAGAAGACAATTTGATGCTCTACAGACAAATTTGAAGTTCATAGAATTAACTAGTTTAAAGGATTTTCCAATGCACCTATTGTCATGATACTTGACCAATCATTATATATATCTATTTCATCTATATCTATATCTAATCTCTCTAATCTCTCTATAATCTATATTATCTATATCNATATTATATACATTCTATTCTATTTATTTATTTTATTATTTTATTCATTATATTTATTATATTTATTTTATTCTATTTATTCTATTATTATTTTTTTTATTATTATATTTATATGCGTATATAAAAATCATTGTTAGAATACCCTGTACTTCAGGCATTTTTCTTCGTGGTGCCTTCTGGGAAGAGATTTCACTGTTAAAGTTCTTTGCTATTCAATATCAAATTAACTTAATGTGGAGCTGCCCTGCCACTCACTGCATGACTTAGAGCTTTTAGAAGCTCATGTTATCACTGTGTATTGAATCAATTGTGATCTGCTCCATCTAGACTCCACAAAGGAATGTAGGTGACTTCTCAGCATTACTTCAACTGTTCTACCAAAACATTTAGAAGGAGAACTGACAATCATTTTTCCTTGCAAATGCCTCCCTCAAGGAGACCACGACGAAACTTCCTTGGTTAAGACAGCAAGGAATTTCCCTGGCATATGTACATAATTTGGATTTTACTCTTGGATGGGTTTTTTGATTCTGCTGAGCTTGAAAGTTCATTAGAGCGAGGATTGTCCCTTTCAAGTATATTAGCACAGTGAAGCCATGCTTTATGAATGCAGAAAGACATCCTGTCTTACATGGCATGGCCCAGTGTGCTGCTCATCAGTCCATCTGATTGCCAGGTGATTGCTTGCTGGATTGATAATCTGACCGTGAGGAGATGACAAAACATGAGGTTTGTGTTGTTGAGCTCTGTGAGGAGTTTTTTGTTGTTGAAAATTTCTTCTTTAGTGTCTCTGGGCTACTCGGAAAGGTTTAGGTAGCAATGTAAACCTCAATCAGTTCCCACCCTGCCTCTTCTAGGATCTGCCATAAAGGTCCTAACAATCACTGTGCTCTCTATTTTAAACAAAAGCTGTGTCCTATAGTTCCTTACACTTGGCTGTCCTGATTCTTTGATATTAAAAAAATGTGCCACAACTACTTCTTCTCCTTCTTCTTCTTCTTTTTTTTTTTTTTTTTTTTTGCCTTGGGTTGCACTTTCTCTCTCGATTAAACATGATGTTTTCTGCTTATGTTCATTTTCTGACCTCTCCTAGCTTCTGATCATGCCCCTGCTGAGCCTATGCTTCTATTATCATACTGTCTGTAATGCTGTGGACACCTGCTAAGACTGAAAAAAAAAGCACCATTTTTCAGCTGAAACAATTCCCTAGCAGACTGTGATTCCAAGAGTTAAGCCGTGGAATTTGAATTTTTCCCACTGGGTGTTTAAAGTGCTCAGCACAAGTAACTCGCTGTCTAAGCTAACCTGTCAATACTGAGGCATGTCAGCTGACATTTGAGCAGCTTTATCTCCAACTGGTTTGTTAGGTTTAAAATAATGCTGTCTTTCTTCAGAGCTGCAGGAGCCTGGCAGACTCAGATTTGATCATATTCCTCATGGAGTCATAGCACGCTTTGGTTTGAAAGGGACCATGGAGATCATCTGGTTCCAACCCTCCTGCCATGGGCCGGGACATCTTCCACTAGACCAGGTGTTAACTTCCAGTGAGGGACAACCCAGAACCACATTTGAAGAAGTTGAATGGACATTTCTTGGAAATTGGACATTATCTTTTTTAGATATGGTTAAAATACTGATTTAGGTTAGGCAGGAGAATTAAAAAGCCTTACAGGATTCTGCCCAGCCCTATTTTCTCTTCCAGCCATGGGAAAGGTTAGCCCCCTTTCACATTATTTGAATTTTTTTATTTTCTTCAATGCCTGTTTATCAAAGGACTTGCATCTGTGTCTGTATAAAATGTGTTTTCCCCCTTTCATTTATGCTCATTTGATCTTTGAATGTGATAGTCACATTCTTACTGTCTCATATGTGACTGCTTACATTCAGTAAGCTGTCCCAAAATCAGTTCTCTCTCAAAAATTAATCCTATGGGTAAAGTACTCAGCCCAGTTTTCTTTTTTTTTTTTTCTGATTAATTATTAGTAATTTTCCATTGCAAACACTTCACTTCTACAAATCATTCAGCTGAACTACACAGGGTAAAATGATCTAAGGATTTGTGCACAGCACTTTGATATGGAAGGCACAGCTGTAACTGAAAGATTTGCTCAAGCAAAAGAATTGTGACATTAAATTTCAATATTTCTTTCACCAGGTTATCTAGATCAGATGAAGAGGAGTGCACTGAGACATGTGCCTGCAACTCAACAGCAAATTCATCTCCAGTATAGAAAAATATGACCTATTTATTCATGCTTTATACACCAAATAGTCTATATCATGAGTCAAAAACCAAACCAAACCAAACCAACAAACAAACAAACCCCAAAAAAGCAACCATATTGTTTTACATTTAAGACTAGTGATCAAAATATTATATTTTCCAGGCTCTACACATTCTGTCCAGTGTTCCAGCCCCTGAAGGAGTTTTGAATGCAGTGAAATTAGACTTTCTAAAGCAGAACAGAAGACCTGCACAATTTAATCTCCCATGAAGTACTGTGATACCTTACTGATATTGGTGGTGTATAATGATTTCATTTTATTTTGATTTCAAAAGATGGAATTATTTCCTAGAAACTTGAAGCACCTGGAATATCACATGCAGCTGCAAGGCTAGCTCTCCTTTCCTTCACCCCTAAACCAAAACTGTTTTCCTCTTGATTGCCAGTTTCAGTGCAATTTTGTTCAGCTTTTTTTTGTCTATAATTTCTTTGCTTTCATTATCCTAATACCTTTGGGGAAATAATTTTATAGTGGAAAATGCGGTACAGAGATTGGACTAAATAGAGAAAAGTCATCAACAAAATTGCAAAATATGGAATAAAACCATAACTATAAAGCATTGTAGCATCTTTGTCTGAAAGGTGGGCAACGTTGGACTTAAAGGCAGTGCTCCTCTGCTAATGTGACTTTATTCCTACTTCGTATTTTTTTCCTCAAAAAATAGTGAGAATGAGACCCATAGAAAAAACGATTGGCTGCAGACCTGTAAGTAGTGATACCTTAGAAGATGGTTGCTGATTAGGTGAAATTTTACTCTTGATATGCACTAGAGAGTCTCACAGAGGAATTAAACCATGAAACTGAGCAGCACGTCCATGGTGAGCTCCTTGTTGAAGACCATCTATCAATTTTATTTTTTTTTTTAAATATTGTTATCACTGAAATTTTCCGTATGTCTTATCTACGCAGAGTTCTTGAAAGGATGTTTATAGACATCCTCTGGGATAGGTGACATGTCAGACTGACATTAAATACCCTGTTACAAAAGCTCAGTGTTGAAAACATATTGAAGCAGGTGGCAGAGCTCCTACTACACCAAACAGAAAACATGGTATTTTTCTCCCCGCTTGAAAAGGAGTAGAGAAGATCCTGCTCTCCCCACTGATGCTCTTGCTCATTCCGAAGCCCTGCTCAATTCCTCCATCCCTCGGAAGCCTGAATTGCGTCATTTCTTATTGGGTATTATCATCACTAATTTGAGATCATAATTGAGCAATGTGCTTTCAGGGCTGACATAAAACATTTGGAGCCCATATGGGAGAGCTTGTCTTGCCTCACGGTGCTCTATAAAAACCAACTCGAGCTTCCTTATGCAGAACAACTGAAGCCTGGGGATGTAACACAACATTTTCATCCTTCAGAGCTAGTCAATTTGCCATAAAGGTGCTGCCCACTTCTCATCTGTGCTACCCTGCCCTTTGCTGAGCTCGTGGATCATCTCCTTCTGTGTTAAGTGTTACTGGCCCCCAAAGGTGTATTTGCTAAGAATAACAGTGGAGACAGTTGACTGGAGAAAATTGAGTGTTCTACATATTGACCTGTCCTCTAGATCTCCTTTTGTGTTTCTGTAACTAACATTATTTGGTATTTTTGTTCACAAATAGGAGGTTCTGGTAGAATAAAGATTATTTATCACTTTGAGTTGCTTTGTGTTTTTTCTGGGGTAAATATTTCCTTTTTTCCCTTTTTTTTTGACAGCTTTAAAAAAAAGTGCAATAATAATAAAAAAGGAGGTAAACCATTTTTCTAGCCTATTAAAAAAGATAGAGAACTGTATTTCAGTTACCACACATTTGGGGTGAACATTCAGATGAAATTTAAACATGCAATTTTATGTGAAATTTCTCTTGACATAGCTAACTACACGTTCCCTACTAAACAAAATTTCGACTTCACCTCCACGATTACTTTGGTCTTCCACAGAGTTATTCAATAGAATAAAAATAAACAAGACATCTGCATTTTTATAATATGAGATACAGCAAGTTGGTGAACAAAATCCAGTACTCTAAGTGCTGAATCTTGCATTACTTTTGGTCCTTTCATTGGCTGCCTTTACAAATTAGAGTGGAAAACTCTGCCATCCTGACACCCTGGCATTTTTGCATTCACTTTGCAAAGGTGTAGATAACAGTGGGTGCACAGCAAATGGGAATTGTTGCTTGCATGGTTTCCTCATGTACATGTGTTTTGCCGGAGTATCAGGCTGGGTGGACGCGTTAAAGTAAAACACAACGCACATTTAGATTAAATTTGCCTCTATCATGAGTCCCAGTCCTGCCGTTATCACCTCCCAGAAGGATGCTGCTTTATCAGTCTCTCATTAAATGTGAGCAGTTATTTCGTGTCTCCCCCTTACTGCCTACATTTTAATTTTCCACATTCCCCTTGCACTGCAGACAACTTGTGGGCTCCATGTGCGCATGGTGGCATTTTCTCACTGAGCAGCCTGATCTGCTGGCCCACGGAGCATCACTTGATTTGTGGCTGCACATTATCTCCAGCCTCGCTCATTCTCTCAACCTGGAGAGGAGAAAGATGATTTCATACAACTTAAAGGTGTTTCACCAGGGATGTGTTCGCTCCAACAAGCTGTGGGTTTAACGACAGCCGACCCCTCCATGTTGCAGGAGGCCTCCCCTTGGATGAGTCCCATTCTCTGGATTGGCAATTTTCCTCCTTTGGCACGAAGTGCTGGCATACGGGCTTCACTATCACGCTGATAATTCAGTAAACAGCGAAATTAAATCTTCTGACAGTCTCCTACAGGAATTTCATTAACTGTAGGCCCGATTATAGAACTTGATTGGAGCTACAGCACAGGGATGCTATTCAGCTGCTTTATGGAAAACTTGCTCTCCACTTCCTTCTCTACTAGGATGGTCTATTCTCCATAGGTTTACATGTGCTTCCCATCTCTTGGCAGGGAATGTTTGCTTTTCCCAGGACTTTGAACTCCTAAGTGCTTTTGAACATATAACAAGAATTGGGTATTTATCCTCCATATGTGTTGTAGAAGGACACAGTTCGCCATCACACTAAAATGTGTGCAGGAAATTCAGATATGTTTGGTTATCTAATAGCAAGTCATGTTTTGCAAACCATGACTAGCTTGGTACAAGTGAAACAGTTTCAGAAGCTTTAGATCCACCAAAAGGAAAAGTCCAGCTACAAAGAACCACTTGAAAACTTAACCGATAAAAATCAAAAAATGGAAAATAAAGGGAGGAAAGTCAGGAATGAGTTCCACAGTGCTGCTATAATGCTTATGGCTGGTGGGGAGAAAACTATGAAACAATAAGGAAATTGTAGGTTTGTAAGGCAGAGCTAGAATCAAAGGATGGATATCTGTCATGGCCTGAAAAGGCAGGGTATTGTCAATGGTGGTTTGGGAGAGGCTACACCCATTTGTACGTGATGGCAGAATATTCAGGAAATGTTCCAAGACACATTTTAAGATTGGAGAGAAGAGAGCAATCAGTGTGGTTAATCTGGGAATAATCCACATGGAGGCTGTGGTTTAAAATACGAAGACTGCCAAGAACAAGGTTATAGGATCTGCAATCTGCAGCAGTGGAGAAAGCAGGCTTACCTCTGAGAGGGGACTGCATAGTGCAGGGTGTGTCTTTAAGAAGCCAAGAAAGAGGTAAGAGCAAACAACGTAATAACCCTTTATGATACCACCAATTACTGCCTGGGAAGAGTCAGGGAAACAGTAAATGAGATCCTCACTAGCCTGAGGTGTAAGAGTAATAATGGCTGTATCAGGAAAAGAACCAGCTTTGTTGACGAGTGAACATATATCAAGGAAAATAAAAATTTAGGGAAGCTCCTTTAGAGAAAAAAAAATTGCAAATTAATAATACAAATTATATAATTTCTCCTTTAAAATGCACTTGCAAAAAGCAGCAGTGATTTTAAACCTCTATTTGGACCTACAGATGAGTGTCTTTGCAGCACCTCATCGTGGATCTTCAGCCCGGTGCAGCTTTGATCACACTCGTTGGGGTGAACTGTGTTTTTCCCCCTGCAGCAATTGTTTTCAAAGAGCAGAAAGGTCTAAGAGGCTGGAGTGGAGCAGAGGCAAGCTGCCCTCTTTATAGGGCAACACCTTGAGTGTCCCACGAAATGAGACCTCTGACCATTCCCTGTTGTGGGATCTCACCAAGCAGCCCTTCAGTGAAGCACAGACTGGCCTTGTGTTTTCATCTCTTCTGGCAGAGGAAACGGCAGCCAGGCGTGGGAGTTGGCAAGTCAGCTTGGTGTTTTTTGAGAGGAAAGATCTTCAGCTCCCTTCTGACTTCCAGGCTGCCAAGATGCCAAGGAAAAACCTAAACGCTTAAAACGAGCAAGTGGTTTTGCTGTGCGAGACATGAGCATGGTCTAAATCATGTTTGTGTGGGTCCAGAGGCACGAAACTGAGCCTTTGCTACAGACTCCTGCTGAGACCTTTCCTGAGCTGATTCAGCTGCAAATGCCAACATGCTAATTCCACCTGTGGAGTTAAAAACAGCCAAACATGACTGTGATCATATCAGTCTCTTGGGCTGTGGGACTTGAAAAGCTTCTTCAGCCATGCAGTTGAGTGGGCCAAGGATGTTCCAGGCTGCCTTTGACACCTTTTTCTCCCACAACCTCCTCCAGTTGCAATGCCATCAAGGAATAAGGAAAATATTTCATGCATTGTTCAGTCACTGTTCATGACTACACCCTGAAGCTACTGATTTGTGCTGGACTTGTTTCGGTGCCAGGGCTCGTTTGTTGACCTGGATTCACGAGGTGCTTTGAGACCGAGACTACTAGCCTGTGCCAAAGCCACAGAGTGAACAGGCATTTTGTCCCCACCTTATCAGGGTCAATCCACACAGGTAATCAGGGAGGCTTTGTAATTTTTTTCTCTACCAAGGTTGACTGGTCCCTTTCAAACCTACCTGAATGCCAGATTTCCCGCATGAATTGGCCTGAAATCCTCAGTTAAAGAAGGTTCATACTTCAAGGGACAAATCAAATTAGATATATTAAAATAAAAACAGCAGGTAAATATATTTTTTAAACCCTTTGAGAAGTTTGTACAAGTTCAAAAGGGTATGCCTGGAACTGGAATTTGGTGTTTGTACCAAACTCTTTACTCACAGTGTCTTATCCAGCTTCCTTCTCTGTGGGCATTGGGAAAATCTCAGCTGTGTGTGGTCTCCAGTACATATGGGAGACAGAGCTGGAGCCTAAACTGTCTGTGTTTGTATCTGCATTTAGTGTCTTCAGCAGAGATTTTCATCAGTCTCTTCCCAGTCTTCTACACCTCGCTGTACTTCTGCAGAAGTTCTCATAGAAACTGCTAGAGCTCAACTTGTTGATCTCTCCCATTCCTTCCTAGCCCCCTCAACCAATTTACCTCCTACAGAATAAAATCTGGCTCAGAAATGGAGCCTGGAGTTGAATCAGACGACATAAAGCATCATCTAAGATGTACTGTTACTTTTTATCAATTTCTGCTGCTTAGTTTTTGTCGGGTCAGTCCTTGCTATTACTGCCCACAGGTCCTATTGTTCATTTTTGTAAGCCTTGGATTATCAATAATGACTGAACTATTTTCAACTCTCTGAAGGTTCTGATTATTTATAGACTTCTGAAGCCAATTGGAAGCATCTACTTAGACAGTTCTTAACTGTTATTTGGTCCTTTCTGGCATCTTTTTCAAGTAAACAACAAAAAAAAAAAGGTCATTTTTCTTGAAATAATAAGCACACTGATAAAGCTACACCCAAAGTACCTGCTAGAACTTGGAAACGAGGATTAGTGTATATCAAATACCATGTGCCTAGGAAAAAAAAAGTTGTTTCTAAATTTGCATCTCTTCCCTCACTCAACTACTCTCCCAGTTCCTGTGAGAATGTTCCTGAATTTCCAGGGCAATTGATGTCCTGTTTCTGGGTGACCCAGTGACATGGGGGAAGCACTGATGCACTGACTAACCTTGTACCGTCCGTATAGGATATTGCTCTGGTCTCTCCGTTGCTGTCAGGAGTGTGATCATTAATTAGTAACAATAATTGTTGTGATACACTTCAGCTGCTGCTGTTTCCACGTGTACTTGAAGGAACAACACCGGGCACACGTGCAGCAGGTTTTGCCTCCTCCAAAAGAAGGCAGGGGAGGGACTTCTGAGGTGCCCTGCTTAGTCTGACAGGTTTCTTCAAAAGTGATTAAGCTCCACTTGTTCCATTTAGGATCCCTCCACTTAGGAAGTGTCATCCAACATGTGTTTGATAGCAGCACAGTGAGGAACTGATGCAAAGGAGATGACCTACAGGAAAGGTTAAGGGAAAAAAAAAAATCTTCTGTTTACCAGACAACAATTGATATTCCTCCATTCTGACATGTTTTGACGGTAGATGGCTTAAGAGGAAGGCAGGAAGCCAAATGTTAACTCGCAGTACCTAGCAACGAGTTAGGGCTCGGAGGGAATGTGTCCTGCCTTTGGAACTGACTTAGTTGGGAGTTTTAAAAAGTGTGTCTGCACTGTAGCTAGACCTTGGGCAGTGACGGTGTGATGGAATTGTTGGCATTCCTTCTGACTTGCACATGTATTTTGAGTAGAATTTTAAAACTTCACTCTATGAGGGGTCTGTAGAGATAAAAAAGGGGAATCAATAATTACAGAAGAGGACACTTCAGGGTATGAAAATGCTTGCTGTGGAAGAAGTGCTGCACTCCTGTAGGAAACTCATTAACCTCTAAAAATGTGGGTTTGGTCCCTCTTGCTGCTCTTCCTGTTTTCCAGAGGTTTGGGTTTCCTCCAGGGTCAGTGACCAAGAAAGCACTTCAGCAGCTGCTGCTTGGTAAGGCAACCTCTCTGGCTTTCCACAAATTTGACTCAAAAGTTATGACATCAGATTGTTTGTGATGTGAACACGTTTCTACCCTTTATGTCTTTGGGAGATGCCAAAATTCTTTCCTGCTGCCATTTTACTCTTACTCTTCTCAGTTGTGACAGTGGCAAGGAACTTGACAATTCCTTCTCAGTAAAAAACTGCCAGTGAACAGGACAGAATTACCTGTGAATGAGGAGACTTAGAATCCCAGAATTATAGAGCAGCCTGAGCTGGAAGGCACACACAAGGATCATCAAGTACAACTCCTAGCCCTGCACAGGACACCCCAAAAATCACACCATGCTCCCGACAGTATAGTCCAAATGCTTCTTGTACTCAAGACAGGCTTGCTGCTGTGACCACTTCCCGGGGGAGCCTGTTCCAGTGCCCAAACACCCTCTGGGGGAAAAATTTTTTCCTAATATACAGCCTAACCACCCTGACACAACTTCAGGCCATTCCCTGGGTCCTGTCCCTGGTTACCATGGAGCAGAAATCAGTGCCTGCCCCTCCTCTTGTCCTCACAAGGAAGCTGCAGAGCTGCAGTGAGGTCTGCCCTCAGTCTCCCCTTCTCCAGCTGAACAGACCGGGTGCCCTCAGCCGCTCCTGATACGGCTTGTCCTCAAGGCCCTTCACCATCTTTGTGGCCCTCCTTTGCACGCTCTCTGACAGTTTAATGTCATTTTTACATTGCGAGGCCTAGAACTGCACAAAATATTCCAGGTGAGGCCACCCCAGCCCAGGGCAGAGCAGGACAATCCCTCCCTGGCCTGGCTGGCCATGCTGGGCCTGGTGCCCCCAGGACAGGGATGTCCCTCCCGGCTCCAGGGCACTGCTGGCTCATGTCCAAGTGGCCACTGACCAGGACCCCCAGGTCCCTTTCCACACCACTGTTGTCCAGTGTCTCATTCCCCAGTCTGTCCATATATCCAGGGTTGTCCCATCCCAGGTGCAGCACACAATATTGTTTTTCGTGATCACTCACTTCCACCCCATTTTGGGTATGTTTTTTATTCAGAGTTTACTGAGGTTCTTGAGAGATTACTTATGACTGCCAAAATGCTGAATGGCCCTTCAGCCATGCCTGCGTGAGCTATGTCTGGACCTGAGCGTAACCAAGCAGCCCAAGGGCTGTAATTTGGAGAAAATAATGAAAACAGAACCCATTGGATGCTGGACAAAAAGGCACAGAAGCGTGGCCTCTGTCCAGATTCAAACCCCGTACACTAAGGAGAATAAAGGATTAGAGCCAAAGCCAGGCAAAAGCCTTGTTCAGACCTTAATTGGAGCTGTATTAGTACTCCTTAGGGTTGGTATCACACAGCACTGGGAGTTCCTTTAGCACGCTCCACCAGGGACTCAGAAACAATTAGTCCCTAGATTTGATAAACGCTCACCTCAGCCCTGCTCTAAGTGAGCTCTTCCACGACTTTCACCAGCCACTGAGGCTCCTGTGACAGTGTGATTGATGCCCAGGGGGCCCTTCCAAAATCAGGGTGGAGTGGGAAGCCTTCTGGATGTGAAACCCCAGGCCACTCCATGGTTTGGAAAGAGGCACTGAAAGAGCTGCCAGCACCTGCCAGGTATGGTGGGAAAGGGTGGCAGGAGGAGACAGGGGGAAGCATGCTGTGAGGGCAGCAAGCCAAAACAACTCCAAGGCAACACGTATGATGGTCAGCAAGCACCTACACAGCCACTGGGACCTTTCTGCAGTTTCCTTGGGTGGCAAAAAGGTTTTTTTGGGGTCTGCTCTGTGTCTTAAGGTCACGCCGTTACTGCCATTTCCTCTTTCCTCAGCATTACAGCTAGTCCTGTCAGTCCTTGTGAACCCTCTAAATCTCTGAATTCTTCTTTCCTCAGCATTACAGCTAGTCCTGTCAGTCCTTGTGACCCCCTAAATCTCTGAATGTTTCATGACCAGGCCTTGAAATCAGCTCCACTCAGATATTTACAGGAACATTTGCAAGTTCATTTATTCGTCAAATTGCAGTCTGAAATTATGAGCAGATTCGTATCTCCAGCCCACTGCCATTCCAAAACCAAAAAAAAAAAAAAAA
>VZTI01002588.1:38514-104144 GCA_013397865.1 Struthidea cinerea | reverse complement strand
CCCCCCCCCCCCCCAAGAAATCTCTTAATGTCAGGACCAGAAGAGGTGGAAACCTTTGAAAGGTCTGCTCTTGGGTCAGCAAACAGAGCAGGGGAGCATCCAGGGGGAGCCTTTTGTGGATAGCTGGTTCCTCTGGAGCGGTGAGATTCACTGTGGCCTTGCTAAGTGGTTCACCAAAAGAGATTTCTGGTGTGGGTTGGGGTGTGACTGCTGGAACACAAAATTTTCGTGCTCTGTCCACACTGGTGGACGTGCACATGAGCAACAATGTCCTGCTCCTGCCATGAGTCATTCAGCTGAGGGGTCTACATCTGACAAAATCAGGTCCCAGTGCTTTAACATGGTGGTGTGAATTTGGAAGCATCCCGAACATCCAGTCATCTCTGAAACGATGGCTTTGATGGGTAAAGACCTCAGTTGTTCTGCTGGGACTAAAGAACATTTGTGAACTTCTGTAGGACTCTGAGCTCTGCACAGGAAAACAGAGATGCAGAACAGAGCTCTGCTGCAAATTCAAATCATGCTTTCGTTCCACCTAAGCCCCTGGGAACACGAGGGAGTTTACACTGTTCTGTCAGGAGCCTGCGACCCAGAGAACAACAACAGCTGGACGTGCTGAGGCTGATGTCAGCTTCTGGATCATCTCCTTTGGCAGCCTGAGTCACTGCTCTCAAAATGATCCCCCACGTGGGTGGAGTACAGGACACTCAGGACTGCAAGGTAAAACTGTTCATGGATGGTCCTGGTTCTGTGTCAGAGGGGACCTGGCTGTTTTGTGAGGCCTTTCCTCCCTGCAAGCCTGGGTGGTCGGAGTGAGAAGGTTTTTCTCATCTCAGCAATCACATTTATGTCTTCACCCTATCCATATGTCATGCCACAGCCCCTTGGATAAGCCCTGAGCTTACAGGTTTCAACCCACATTCAGGTTTGGCCCCCTGACCACCATAGGAAGGCAGGAAAAAGAAAAAGTCAGGCATAGCATGGATTGAATGACATGTAAGTCCCAAAAAGTCATGTTTGGCAGGGCTGGGGCCTGGATTGGAGTCTTGGACTCTAGCTCACAGCTTGCTGAACTACTTTTGTATTCCACTGTGAAGGTGAATCATGCTAAAAAAAACCCCATATAGCAAGTTCTGGAGGGTTCTTCCCGCTCAGGAAGGTTCTAGGCCTTTTTTTATATTTCCAAGTGCCGTAACCTTGCTGTCCCTGGTGGGACAGCACATGTACGGGATCACAAGATGCTCTGCTCAGCTTATGGTCAGCTTTAAAGAAGAGCTGGATCTAAACTGCTTGGTGAACACATTTGGTTTTTTTGGTTGAGACGTCCACAAGGGGCCCACAGAGCTGCCCAGAAGAGGGGGATGAGCTCAGCGGAGAGGTGGATGGGCTCTGCGGCTCAGCAGAAGTTCAGAAGGCTTTGTGTAGACTCGCTGTGTGCAGCTGCAAGGCAGCCTCTGCTCTCCCTTCAGAGGTGCAAGGGGCCAGTGGCTACAGCAGGCAGTGCCAGCTGAGATGTGCACAGGCTGCAAAAACATCTTCAAAGCATCTCACTCCTTGCCATTACCCAAAAAAAAAAAAAAAAAAAAAAAAAAAAAAAAAAAAAAAAAAAAAAAAAAAAAATCAAGATGCAAAAAATCATGCATTTGTGAAGGACCCTTACCAAGTATTTATTTACCAGTTAAAATTGGTAAAAGGCTGCTTCATTTTTTTTTTTTTTGCCCACCCTCCCCCACCCACTCCCTGTAGCACACATTGTGTACCAATTGGTTATTCTTCTCACCTTTTTCTTTTCCCTCATATTTTATTGTGGGCAGGCGGGTGATGAAGGAGGGGGAGTTGTTGCTATTGTTGCAAGGAAGATTCTGGAATCTGTGAACACAAAGTATTAGTATTTTAAATAATGAGAAAAAATTCCACATGGAAAGCTCATCTGGCTGTGGCAGTTTGTGACTGAATGAGAGAAAAGTGCCCTAGAAGCTATTCATTAGGAATTCACTGGAAGCTCTCAAACAAGCCTGGCAGAAGCTGAAATTGAAGTGGTCTCTGACCTAATTTTCTTCTGCATGAAACATCTGCATCAAGGCACTCTTTGATGTATTCCACTTGGCTCTGTCTACAGTATTGTATCACATGGCTTCAGCGTTGCCTCAGTTTTAAAAGACATTTCCAGCCTGTAGAAGGTAATGTGATGTTACTGTTACCCAAACTAATCAGTCAATGTGCTCCCGAAATAGAAACAATAGAGGTTCAGACAACGGTGTCTGCTTTGCAGTCGTCGTTGCTGCCTAAGCTCACGGTTTAAAAAGCCCAGATCTGTGATATTCATCTCATGTAATTCATCAACACCAGGAAGGGGAGGGAGAGGGGGGAACTGTGAGCCTTCTGTGTAATAGTATGTCAGAGGACACAATGCTTTACATGTGTGAGCTCCGCATTCCTCGCCGCTCCAGCCATGCAGTTAGTTCAGCACACTGAAAACAAAAACAGGGAAATTTTGGAGGACGTTATCATAAAGCCTCAACAGAAGGAGCTCCTGGTTTTCATTTTGCTGTTTGTTCTCTGCTGATTGACACCCAAACCTCACGGTGAAAGAAATGTGAGCATGTTTGTGTAGATGCGTGGATGATGTGTGATGTATTTTGAATATATATTTTTTCCCCTCCTTTTCTCGTCTGCACCACAGTACACATTTCAGATCCTCTCTCAAGCTCTTCTCCAAGTGGTGTATAGAAACATAGCTGCACAAAGATATTTCTAAATATGTACACACATACATTTTACACATATCTACACAGATAAATGATGTAAGAAATTTTTAGGGTCACTTCTTTACTTTGAATGAATAGACCTCAGTGTTCTCCAGAAAGGTTTTCTGCTCAGTCTTACCTAATGGCATGCTGCTGTTTCCCCAACCTTGCTTGTATTATGTGAATAACTGTGGTGTCTTTTGTATTCCACCCCCTGAAGAAGAATCCTTTGAAATTCTAAATGACTGTGCTGCAGATTTTAATGTCTGTCTCTTAGAAATAGCCAAGCATTACCCACTCATGGAGCAAGATGCAGCAAGCCTTTTGAAAGTTATTCAGACTGCTTCCTCAGCCTCATGAGTGTGTGCGTGTGTGCGTATACATGTGCTATTTAATTCTCTGAATGTATGGCAGGAATACATTATTTCCCTGTGAATCACTTTCTCTCTCCTCCTGTCCATCTACTCCACCCCCCAGATCTCTCCTACTTTTGTTGACATGGGAGAAATAAAGCTAACTGTCTGGGGAGCTTGTACAGGTCTTGTGGGTGCAGCATGAGATGAGTTGGTAGCTTCTCAGTACGGTTCCTTGCAGAGATCAGAAAGAAAAGGCAGCCCTACTGCTACTAATTAGATGCCTCCAGGGTAATCACAGCAGAAAAGTCACGGCCCAGAAGCCTCAAAATAGCCTGCTCCCTGGGGTTATTTCCCAAGTTTGGGCTGAAACACATGGGGAAGGCAGGGTGGAAGGAAACAGAGCCCCACTTCTGCCTGGCTTTGCAGCTGGCACATACCTGTGTCCTCTGCCTGGTGCTTCTCCTTTAAGACCATGTTTCTTTGCCTCACTGATGTGTGGAGGACTTGTATCTGGTAGCAGTGGGTATAATTAATTCCTTATACAAACAGCTGCTCCATCCTGTTGAAATAATGCGTTTTGCTGTGCTAGGAGCTGTGCGCGCTACGACAGCCAGATCCAGCTCTGGAGGACTTCCCCACAAGTGCTCTGCCCCGAGACGAGGGGGACAGGCAGGGAGAGGTGAAGGGATGCATCCCAAGGTCACGCTGCAGCAGCCAGGAAGCAAACTCCACCTCATCTCCTGACGGCCAAACTGCGGCACTTTGAGGTGGGAACACCCTGTCTCATCTTCTGCAGAAAAGCACCAGGCCAGTCCTCGGTGCCTGTTGCCAGCAATAAATCTCCTTGAACTAATTTTGTAAAGGACAAAACCAACTCCATGCACAAAAAAAAAAAAAAGAAAAAAGAAAAAAGAAAAAAAAGATAAGAAAGAAAACCACAAAAGACCCTTTGCATGTCTGTTGTTTTTAGACAGGCAGTGAGGAGCAGGGCAGCCCTCTCCCACCACGTTCTCAGATTATAGACCCCCAAAGTGTTATTTCAGAGAGCATATTTAAATAAGAAAAGACAAGATCTTCCAGCAAGCACTGGGGTTGATTTACACTTCTGCATGGATGATGTTGGCTGTGGATGGTGCCTGGCAGAAGCTTATCATCCCCACTCTAAAAATAACAAACTCCAGTGGGCAAGATCTGCTCACTCAGACCCAGCCTTGGTTCTCAGTGGCATGACATTCAAAAGTGTCTGAGAGAGTCTTTGGCAGGTGTGTGATGCTGAATAATCCAGAGAGGTCATGGTAGCAGGCCTGAAGCAAGTAGCTCCTGCCCAGGGAGAAGCCAGTTTTTCCCCCCAAGTCTGGAAGAAGTTGAGGGATGGGGTTTGCTTTCTGGTTTTTCTTTTTCTTTTCCTCTTTTTTTTTCTTTTCCTCACAGATCACTCCTTTCCACACCTTTTTCTGTCCCCCAACCCTTGCCTTTTCTCTGGATTTTACGGTGGTGCCAGAGACCTGCCTGGTGTGGGGGATAATCAGACCTACCCAGTGCTCCCTGCCCATCCTCAGGTCCTTAATTAAAGCCGTTGTTGTTTCTAGCTGGTTGACCTGAGCTCTGGAGACCCCTGTTTTGCAGAAAGCTCCAGCCTCTCCACCAGCGTGATGCTTCCTCTTTATCCACCCCCTTACATCTGAACCCTGGAAGACAAGCTGGGTTTTGTCTATTCATTTGGCAGATGGTTACATTCAGATCTTACAGGAACATAATGCTAGAAATGGAGTGCGTGTACGTTTGTGC
This sequence comes from Struthidea cinerea, assembly GCA_013397865.1. NCBI lineage: Eukaryota > Metazoa > Chordata > Aves > Passeriformes > Corcoracidae > Struthidea > Struthidea cinerea. Next base: position 99,253 of record VZTI01002588.1, on the reverse strand, counting down.
CTGTGTGTGGTGGGGAAAGGATCCCAGATCATTTTCTTCCTCTGTGGCCTGATAACTGCTAGCAGTTTCACACAATCTCTGGTAGGTAGCAAAAATAAAAAAAAAAAAGCTGCCTCCCCCTTCTCTTTTTGATTTCTCCCCCAAGTCTGTGCTGTATATACCAGCAGTGTGGTCTAGGCCAATGCTGAACATTTGTGCCTTGGACAATAGCACAGCCTGGCCTGACTATTATCAGCTGCTGTTTTCTGGTTAGCTTTCCTTTTATTCAAGTGCACAATGCAAGCCTTTATCACCCTTCAGTCATAGTGACTCTTGAGGAATACATCTGGTTTTCTCTTTCAGCAGCTCTGAAAAGGTCAGTCTGTTCATTTCTTATTCGCAGGACACCACATTTTTTTCTGAGCTGGAAAGACAGGCCTACACCTTTTCATTCCGTCTCGTACATAATTAGACATGGTGTCGCTCTAGAAACCTACCCTTGAAATCCTCCTGAGTAACTCTTTCAGAGACAGAGGAGACGCGGCAAGGGAGCTAGCGAGCGGGGGGGACCACTTCCATCCGGTCTTAAATCTCTTTGTGTGGTCACAAAAGCACTTCCCTAGCACTGCCAGCCTGGCTTTTTCCTCTTCTTCTCCTTCTTCTCCCTCTTCTTTTCTTTCCCCCACCCCCCTTCCTCTTCCTAATGCTTACAAGCACAGGGGAAAAAAAAAGCCCTCAGATTATTTGAGCAAGCAAGGTTGCAATCGTTTTCCTTGCCACGGCATCCCACATTCTTCAGGCAGGCTGTAACACAATAACAAGTGTGCCCAAGAGGACAGAGCACGCAGCAGCTGGTGTCTGACAAATTATCCCTCTCCAGACAGGCAAATGGTGACTTGAGCTCCAGCCATCCAAGGGATGTGTGTTTTGGTTTCCCCCTCCATGCTGGGTAGGGTGGGCCAAATCCTCTTGGGGTGGGAATCAGTGCTGTCTCCTTGGAGCCAGAGGGCCTCGTCTTTGCTGGAGGTCATTTTCCCCTTCCCACACGCATTCCAATGTGTGAGGAGCACCAGGCAAGGCTGTCACCACAGCCTCTGTGCTGAGGAGGAAAACAGCCTGAGAACTTGGACGGTTCTTCTCCCGAGCAGTGACTGCCAACGTCACCTGATTTTCTTTGTGCCTGCGCTATTTTTACATGTGTTCGTGGTGACGTGGTTGCAAGCCATCAGCGCAGCTCCCCCAGGTTGAAATTCTCCCCTCTCTTGTCCTTGGCAAACACCACAGGACTCTCACACTTGCTGCGAGGCTTCTTCCCAAGCAGGGGCAATCCCTACAGCTGAGATCTCTTAAGTATGAATCTAGAAATCACAGTCACCAGGAATTTTCTTTTTTTTTCTGTTAGGAATTTCTCCAAGCCAGATGTGAATATATCTCAAATCCAAACCATCACCAGCTTGCTGTGGTACTCTCAAGGAGAGCAGGAGAAGGAATTGCACAAAGCCAGAGCAGCACCAAAGTGGCTGATGAATATGAGTGCAGAGACATCCCATTTCTACTCCAGAAATCCCTGGGAAATCTCTTCCTGCACACCTCAGCCCAGAGACATTGCCTTGCCCAAAGGAGTACACAGCAGAGTGAAAGGACAAAAAATGAGCTTGAAAGAGGAAAATTAATTTGCTAGCACACTACATGAGCTAGCTGTGAGACTAGGAACAGACCTTCCTCCTCCTGCATCTGTTCATTGAGTTGCTGAACCAGTATCTTCTCTAATGGACTGCCCCTCCAGTTTACTTCACTTAGAGGACTGGATCTACTGTTCCAGTTTAAATACCCACCTTTCTTATTTAAGTGAGTTTCGTATTTTAAAGCAAGGGACAAACTAAAGACAGAGAGAATTTATTTTCTGGTATCAAATTTCTTGATTGGTTTAGAACTATATATATATCTATATATATATGTATTTGCAATTAAAGCCTTCCAAGATTTTCAAGATTTACAATCCTTTAGCAGTGAATAATGGCTTTAGGACACAGAAGGAATATTTGAAATCTTTATTAAATTTTCTGTATGATACCTTCTCCTACTAATGCGGGCAGACTTTGGGGTTTATCACACTTTCTATCAAGAAACCTGATTTTCAGGGGTTTAGAACAATGTGGTCTTAAAACCCGCCCACAGCTAAAACACATTTTTGGTCTTATCACACCAGGCTTACAGTAAACTGGAATAGAAATTAGAAAAGTGCAAGAATAGTTATGTCATTTCTGGTTACTTCTTGTAGAAAGCCATAAAAGTTCAGAATCTTGGCCAGCTGTAAAAGATAACGTTCCTTTCATCTCAGCATTGCCTATCTGACAATTTATGTTTTTTCGTGATGCTGAATTATCGCTGCCTGCACATGGGAAACCACAACGTGGAGAGAAAGAGACCTGGACCCTGGCTGGAAGCCTGGGGTGCAGTCACCCTCACCGTGCTCTTCTGTCCTGAGAAAAGATGGAAAGCAGGTCTTCCTTGAAAAGACACCTCCCTCTGTAACATCCCGTGGCAGCAAGCCTCGCAAGTTTTACACAGAATTTAGCCCTTTAACTGTTTCCTGTGTTAGTCTTTCAGCAGCACTGATTTCTCTCTGATTTGTGTTTTTAGGATGAAGCAATCTATGGTGATTCCCTGTAACAGACTATAAAACTGCAAAAACCTTATAAATTTTTTTCTTATAATTTTTTTTTTTTAATTTTTAAGGAGTTTTTATAAATTTTTTTCGTTTTTTTAGGTTTTTTGGACCAATGGCGATATCTGTCTCCAGGTGCAGCTGTAACAGAAATAACAACAAATGTAATAAATTACGAGACACACCAGTAGAAGCTGATTTAACCACCCATTTTAAAAAGCAACGGATTATTAACATACCTGCTTATCAATAAAATATTGATGTAATAGTTTAACCCTTTATTAAAAAAACCCCTCACAATATCTGTTGATGATTTTGCCTTAAAATTGTTTTGGATTTGGAAGATGTTGCTGTGACCAGCTTGAAAGACGCCATTAAAATTTTTGAAAAATAACAGCTGGTTTTGTGGTGGTCAAGCATGTAAGACCAAAAAAGATGCATTTCCATAAGGAGGGGGAGCTTTGTGGATGCTTTGCTAGTCTCAGGACACAAGCAGAAGAAAGTTTATAGTTTCCAATTAACTCTTCTGTCAGAGATGGTCTAACAAATGCATATCTGATTTGGCTCAGAGAAGCTGTTCTTAGCTTTGAAGTATTTCAAACATAAAGAAAAGTCCTAACAGTGGAAAGATTTTCTGCTTTTTTCCAGCTGCACCTGGCTTGTCTATTTAAACAGATGACTACAATGGCAAATGTTGTTCTACAGCGAGGTCAGTTCGATACTTCTGGAACCCTTTTTTCAAAAGGACTGCTGTTCCTAAGTAATTTCCAGATTTCATGTCAGCTGGACATGGGTGACGTCAAACCTGCCAGCATTTCTTAGCAAATGTGAAGTCCCAGTTTTCCACCAGGTCTTCTACGTAGACAGAGAAGTTTATTCAGACATGGGCACTGCATTTCCCCTGGCAACCTTAAACACTTGTAGGCATTTCTGGCTTGGCAGGTGCCTGAGCAAGCCTCACTTGTGGGTGAGTAGCTGCAGCTACGAGGCAGAGGTACTTGCCTGAAGCACTCTCTGTGTTTCAGAGAACCCTCTCTTCCTGTGAGAAGCCTTGGAGAGCTTTCGAGCATCCTCGCTCGCAATATTGCAGAAGTTAGAGCCTTGTCTCTGCCTGTCTCTCTGCGTGAATGTGCTGGGAAAATGCATGTAGAGGTAGGAAGGAATATGCATTTCCATGCGCAGCGTGTGAATAGGAGAGCTACTGACAGGCTGGGTAATCTCATATCGAAATTTAGGCTGACTTCAAGCAGGGGCAGTGAAATCCTCCCTTTGCTGGAGGCCACTTTTTGCTTCTGCTGTCCCTTTTGCACATCCCTCAGTGGAAGTCCAGAGTTTCGCCTTCCACCTCCTGCCTATCCCTCCCCTCGAAATAATCTGTGCATGGACACGTGACACGAGTTTACAGGCTACACCCAGCCCACCAGCTGTAAATTCCACAACCTGATATGACAGCATCAAAAGGGTTTTCAGTTGTTTTAACTTCTTTTTCTTCCCATTCTACAAGTCCTGGTGAGACTGATGCTGAAGTATTTTGTTTTCTTTTTTATCCCTCGCCAGAATTATTCATGTGTTACCATTGTAAATGCTGCTGGATTGCTAATTAAATGCTATTTAGAGTTAGAGATGAATGAGGGTTTTGTATAATTTTTTTTTTTTAAACACCAACATTTTTCAAGTATGTTCACAATCAGAAGCATATCTTCATAATTTGATTCAGAGGAAATGGCAACAAAAGAATTATCTACAGAGTAGTTCTCAATAATTCATCGTTCCATAAATGCGCAGAGCCATCACCTATGTTTAGGGATATGATTTTTTTGTCCTTTTATTAGAATCATATATATGTACACCCACTGTTAAGCCTACCTGCCACGTGGGTGGCCAGTTGAAGTTCAAGGTCCACATGTGCATGGGGTTTTAGAAAATGTTTTCTCTGTCCTCCAAAGGCCATAAATTCACAAAACCACTGACTCGTCTGTGAAAATGCAAAACATCAGGTCCAGCCCTGGCATGTCTTGAAGACCCTTTTGATGACCCAATGAGCAGGACAGCAGAGGTGACATTTTGTGGTGCATCAACAGCAGAATGCTACATTTTGGGGCTGAACTCATGCACTCCTGTGTACTGCAGAAGATCCTGGTCTCAGCGACTATGGCAGTCTTTCTAGTTTTTCCTCAAGTGACCGTACTCAGAATATGAATGAAGAATTTCACACAGTTTGGGCCCTTATTTTTTTTTTCAGAAAACTTCCAGATCCGCCAAAGTGTGGCAAAAGACGATGAAGTGAGTCCTCGCTGGTTGTGATCACAGGAGGAAGGGCTTGAAAACCCAGGATGAGAATCAAAAGCAGCCAATGTGTTATTTCACTGTCACCGGAGGCTTGATTCATGGCGCTGTACCACTTGATGACAACGGTGGTGGCCTCTCCCACTCCTCTGTGTGTATCACCCCCGCGCTGCATTTCGCTACTAGCTGGAATCCTAAAGCTTGTCAGGGCAAGAGATATCTCTTGTGTACATATGTGTGTGGTGCCTAGCAAACAGGACCCCTGCAGAGAGCTCCAGCAGCACTGTTCTGCAGATGTTATTAGCAGCTCACTGTGACAAGACATAAAGGGCTGATCCTACATCTAGGGATGGGCTCAGATCACGTTTCTGGACTCAAAACACCCCTGAAACTCCAGGGTGTTGAAAATCTGAGCTCAGCAGTACACAGGATGTCCTTTACACTCGGAAAATCCCAGGCTGATGTCGAAACATCTCTTCCCTTGCTGTTGTTTCCACGAGGTGCAAGCGACAATGCTACGTGCTGTGAAGACCTCAGCAAGAAGAGACTGGAAACTCAGGGTGTGGGTTTTTGTACTCTGAGGGTATAAATTAAACACTTCTTGTTGCTTCTTTGCAATTCTTTATGTGTTAATCCAGCCATCCCCTATCAGTCTGTGAGGGGGGCTACTCACTTTCTCAGAGCTCAGCATCATTTGTTTTCCCTATTCCTTGCTCCTATCAGAGGGCAAACACTGCTGCTGTCACTTAGAAAAATAGGATTTTGACTGCTCTGCTTGAGAAATCTTCAGTACCAGTCTGATTGTATAGGTTCCAGGAACTCCTGTTGTAAGGCTGGGATTCAGCTGACTGATCTATAGCTGCAAAGGTTCACTGCTTTACTGCACCAGCATAAAATGGAAATGTTGTAACATTCCCATCTGTGAAGACTTGCCAAAACAGTTTAGTGTTTCAAAAGCTGCGTACTGAACGAAGACAAGATCTCACTACAAGCTGTGGGAGCTGGGAGAGTTTATGAAGCAGAAAGTATGGGCTAAGGGAGAGATCAGGCTGGTGATAGCTTACTGGCCTTGCAATTCTTTTAAGAGGCACTAATGGTAGTGGACTGCTACAGTCGAAGTAGACCCGGACTCATTTAAGGCAGTACCATGAAATTGGTTGCAATAAAATTATGCATTAAATGTGCATTATGTTTAATAAGACTGTATTGCACTCCCAATGTTTACTCTGTGCCCATTGAGGCTGATCCAATTTTCTAAAGTTCTCCAATTGGTTCGCTATCAGGTTTTCAGCCAGAAGGTCAAATTTCACTTGCTCTTAGTACATGTCTCCATTACTTTGCTAAGGCATTTACACTCCATATTCATTACCTCTTCTTCTTTTTTATCTATCTCCTGTAACTTGACTGCTCCAAAACGCTCCCTGTAGGTGGCATGTTTGACACAAATGAGATCAGTCTTTAATAGATGTCAACTCAAGAACATACACACGTGTGAACACACACTTGCACAAAAGATGCAAAGAGAAAGAGTAGGGGGGAAGGCTATTTCCAGACCCACATTGGAGGTAATTTCATGTTGCTTCACTCAAGGTGCAGGAGTGACCTCTGTGAAATCACAGGTTTCAGGTATGAAACTGGGAATGTTAAGTGGAGATGCCAGAATATATGTTTAGAGCAGTATGTGATCATGACTATACCAAACTGGGAGCTGGATTGTTTTAATCAGAGGCAATGATAGTTTTAGTGCTCCAAAAAACACATTATTTCCCAACATCTCAGCAAACTCTGTCAGCACTGAGCTCAGTGTGGGTAGCACAGGCGAGGAACCAGCAGGCGAACTTTCTTAGGGCTTTGTGATTCTCCGTAAATGCTTTAGCAGGAAAATACAAGCCTTCTTGTATTCTGCCCTCCTCTGTCAGGAGATCATGTTGAGAGAATGCGGCGCGTCTAACAAGTCTCAGCCAATAACCTGGCATTCATCACTCCAAAACGGACTGTCCCTGTTAGCAAAGCTGGCTGGGCTGCCCAGAAGGAGCCATTGTCCGGGACACTCGGTACTCTGCCTTGGCAGGGAGGTCCCTGCCTAGCCTTCAGCTTGATTAGGTAGGGAAAATGCAGTGGAGGCCCTCAAAAGTTCTTGCCAAAGCCTCGGATAATGAAGCGTTTGGACTGGCCGGCTGCAAGGTGTGTCCACCCCGCGGTCACCCACCGCTCTTCCTGCAGGCTGGTGCAGATGTGCCCACGCCTGCTGCAAAGCTGTCTGCTGGCAGGCCGCTAGCTCTGCACACCCAAAACCTGCCCCAGGGTCTGCTGGGGAGCCTGCAGGGTGTGCTGGGGCGTGGGAGCCTGGGCACGATGCCTTGACCACCACGGGAGAGCAAAGTCACAGCACCTGATGCTGATCACGGTGCCCCTTCTCCAGGGGATGTCTGGGCACCACTGGGACCGCTCCACACCAGCTGGACACCTCTCCTCACCTGTGTCTGCAGAGGGGACCTCACTGCATCACCCCAAAACTCATGGGGCTAGAGCAGAGCACATGGCCGATCTCCTACATTTCTTTTGCCCCTTTAGGTACAGACAGGGTGCAAATTGCTGCCACTTCTGTGCAGACAGAGCCACATTTTGGTGTCACTCTTCTGTAGACTGCACAGTTACTACGTGGAATTATCAGTCTGTAGGTTCAGGAACATCACTTTCTGCTGGGAGAAATATTGATATTAATTTTGGGTTTAAAATGCCTTATTTTCATAAGATATTGAGCATCTCACCTGTTTTGTGAAAGTGCTTTGGGTGTTGTGAGATGGAAACCAAATCCAGTGATCTCCCAAAGGCATTGCTTTCAAAAATCCTCAGGGAAACTTTGCCACCCACCTCTCAAAAAGGGAAGAGCGTGTTTCCTGAACACCTTCTTTCACACGTGGTGATCCTGATAGAACATTTACAGGGGTTTACACATGCAGCTCTGGGCATCAGCCCTCCTGTAGTGCTGCTGCCTGGGGTTCTGACTCACCGCTGGTGGTGGGGAGGACCAAGAGGCTGAGCAGGAGATCCATCTGCCCCTGAGATGCCCCAGCCTCTGAAGTGTGTCTTCAGCCCATATGTGACACAAGTGGGTCCCCAGTCCCTCCAGATGGCCCAGAATAACCTTTGGCAGAGGACTGGGGCAAACAGCTGAGGCGGCGCCTGCCTTGGCTAAATCTGAATCCATCTGCAGGCATGAGTCAGAGCCCTAAATCTATGTGCTTCTAGCCCCCACCTGCCTTGCACTTGTCCTTTCATTTTTCCTCCAACACGGAGCAGTGGGCCTGTTTTCTCCTGGCTCTCTGTCCAGGCTCTCATGCAGGGCTCCTCTTATCTTGGCTGAGGTATCACATTGCTGCGAAAGGTGGTGCTGCTGTCAGCTGACCCCATGCCTGTCCCAAAGGTCTCACCATGGAGGGACGGGGTCAGAGAGCCCTGAGGAAGAAAAGGGACAGCTGTTCCTTTGGCTGCTTTGGGAATCCTGGAGGAGATACATCCAGCTAAGTTTGCACCTCTCAAGGGTCTTCCCACTCTCAGGCAGTCAAAGGGTCTTGGCTTCACCCAGATTTCCTCAGTGGACATTGTGTTTTGGATGTAGGTATTCCCCACTCAGGAGGATGTGTTCACACACACGTGTAATTGTTTTGCTTGGCTTTTCCTCTGGGATGCAGTTTTCTGCTTCGTCCCAGCTGTTTGTGTTTGGTACTGCTGAACTGAGGCTGGGGGGTTGAGGAAGGACTAAACCTCGTTGGTGTCTGCTAGTCAGAGACTTACAAGAAAAAGGGTACAGTTTTGATTTTGGTAAATTGGATTAAATTGCTGAGAGCAACAAAGGCAGGCAGCCTCAGCTATCTGGTTTCCATGCATAGGAAAGAACAACCTAATCCTTTTCTTCCTGAAATCAGCGGATGGGATCTCACTGAACCCAGTCTGCATTGTGCCAGGCTACAAATAAAAGTTTCTTACTCTGGTGTTACATTTCATTGTTATTATTATTATTATTATCGTTGATGTTGTTGTAGTGGCCGTCTTTGAATTTCTTTTTCTTTTCTTTGTCTTTTTCTGATTTACTTTTGCACCATTGTGTTCCACCAGAAGAGTGGGCTGTGGAACATGTCTGCATGATGAGAGATGGTCCATTCTATTATACTCCATGACTTACATATAATTTTATAATTTACATAGAGTTGGTAGAAGGCCAGTGTAGTCATGGAAGCACAGTTGATACATACTTTTGATTAAAACTCTTTTATCAAATAACAGTTGCTCACAGGAAAAAAAGAAAGGTAAAAGGATCTGGCCTCCTTTATATCAAATATAGATTTGGATCTCAATGATTTGTGGTTTGGGGCTATTTTTTAAAATAATATATATAATTTGCCACAATCATGCCAGTCAACCTTAAATTCTTCCATGGTCCTGTGCAGGAGAAAGTGAATGTTAACTCCACCAAAAAAAAAAGTTCCTTGTGACTTGCATGGAGCCAGATTTACTGTAGGAACCCACAATGTCCTTCAGTGCAACCATCAAAGCAGAGGGAGTAAGACACCAAGACGTACAGCCCTCAGTTCAAAGGACAATAAAGCCCTGTTTCAGCACAGCACAAGCACAGTCATTTCAACCTGAGTCAGTGTGAGGCTGTAATCCAGGAAGGTGCTTACACACATGCCTGCCTGTAAATAAATGCTTAATCCCATTGGAATCGACTGGGCCCCAGCTCAGCTTGAGCTTTCTTTGCTGTGCTGAGCTTAAACGTACGCAGTGAAGGGAAAATTGCTCACAGCACCCTCATCTCTAACAAGCGTGATGGAAAAAGTTTGCAGTGAAATCAGCAGGATTTCAGCTAATGTGATTAAGTGCCTTTTGGAATCCAGATTTCTGCAAACCCAGGCCCGTGGATGCTGTTCAAAGCCTGCTGAGGGCAATGGGTGCTGGACCAGACCCTGCATGCAACTGGGTTTTCTCACACTCCTGCAACTTCAAAAAAAAAAAAAAAACAAAAAAAAGACTGAAAAGATTTGAGAAGGAAAGGGTAATCAAGGGTGTGTTTTATTGCTTCACCACCTTTCAGAAAAACAGCTGGTGAATGAAACAAATGAGGTTATGAGAAAGTAGCTGGTTCCAAACTGATTGTTTTATTTCTCTTCTCCAAACAACCTGCAGGCTGCTAGCTCTGGTTTCTGGTCTCCCCAGAACTGACTGAGATCAGCAGGCTGAGGATCATGTGAAGAGCAGAGATTATGCAGGAATAAGCTGTTCTCTCACTCCTTCCAGCCCTGCTCTTTTCTGTGCTCCCTGCTGAAATGTAAGGTTCCTTCTCCTTGTGTTTAAATGGAAGGATCTTTGTGTCTGATTAAAACTAAATAGAAACTGGAGGACTAGATGTTGTCTGTGGCTCATACCCATATGTCCTATAAACCTCTGGCAAGTATGTGAAGAGTTCTCCAAACTGACAGTGCACACAATGCCCAAATCTAATTTGAACTGCATGGTGCAGCTTCAGCTTTCAATCACACAGCACTTCCTCTAAAACACTGTCTGCAGTCTACATTTCCAAATTGGGACATTTTTGAAATTGCTCATCACGCAGCTCCCTCAATAGACCAACATATGTTTCAGCAGAATCAACAGGCTGACAAACTCCAGGCCACTGAGAATTTTATGTATCAGGGAGCGCGTGTCGCGCATGAATCAAAGTGCATGTCATGCTTCGGGACTCGGTGTGTGCACGTCTAGAAACATTTTCCAGCAATGGTTATTAATTATTGAGATGCTGTAAACAAGTCACCCTTCCTCACACATCTTGCTTCAGCTCTATGAAGCAACAGAGAGCTCGTGCCAAAATGACACAGTCAACCCGGAAAAGGCTCACCCCACCTGCTTCAGCTCCAAGCTCTGTGAATGATCTTATTGTGCTTGGTGGCACATGCTTGTTAAAATTAAGGACTGTTGTCAGTTTTTTGTGGGATTGACTTGTGAAACGCTCGGAGAAGCCAGGGTGGGGGTGGGAGGGTAAAGGAGACCGGTCATCTGCATGGTACAAAGGAGAGGAGTTCCCAAGGTCTGGGGATCAGTTCCCATTTCCATCTGAGGTTTGGCCCGGTGGCCTTTGCTCAGTGTCTCAGCAATGAGGACATTACTTGTGGCTGACCTCTGGGAAGTGCTCAGAGACAAAGCCTGATGAGCACTACAGAAAAAAAAAAAAAGGCTATAAATAATAAATGAAAAGTTTCCTTCTGCTGACTAATACATGTTGCCCCCTCTCTTTTACCACATCAGAGGTGCACAGTTTAACCACCGCACGAAAAACACTGAGGTAAAAATTTGGTTTCAACAGGGACTTGGAGAATGGTGTTTGTAAACAGGGAGCTGGAAAAAAAAAAAGGACCTGTGAACTGAAGAGTTTTTCTGAGATGGAAACCCATTTCTGCTTCCTCATTGCTTGCAACAAACACACCTTCTACATAGGTAGTTGATTTTCGATTCTCTTCATGAAAGGCTTTATTTCGCCTTCAGCTGGGGGTTAATTTTAAGACAAAATTGTGGTTTTGTTTGTTTTTCTGTTGAGGATGGCTCTCAGAAAAAGTGGCAAGTAGTAGGGATGGTGTCTTTTCATTTCACTTTCTTCTGGAAGGACTTCTATGAAATATTTACTGATGCCTGTCACAGATGGGCCATCAGAGATTGTATCATGGAGAGCATCTCCTGTGCCAGACAGACCTTCTGTCTGAAGAGAGCTGAATGCCTTCATTTCCCACACACTAAAAAAAAAAAGTTTTTTTTTTTAATAAAGGGGATCTATTCGGAGAGTGAATTAACAGCTGTATTTGGAGTTTTGTTGTTCTAATTTCATTTCCTCTCTGCTGATGGATGGTCCTTTTGCCATTTTAAAGCACAGTGGCTCACCTAAGCTGTGCATTGCAGATCTCAGAAGGTGGAAACTGGGAATCTCAAGCCTTGGTTTGGGTTCTGTGGTGTCTTAACAAACTCCAACTGCATCAGGAACTCAATCCTTTTTTTTTAGGGCTGCAGGGTGTCTGAGTAAGCACACTAGTTTCCATGCACCTCTTGGGGCACATGGGGTGGGAAAACACTCCACTGAGAGATTTGAGGACTGTATTCCTCCAGTTGTGCTGCTGTTATGCCATGCTGCTCGGGAAACTTGTTATCTCTCAGAGACTCAGCTTCCCTATCCGAAAATTTCAATGTTTCTATCTTTTTCCTACTGTAGGAAGTTTTAAGTGATGCCATGGAAAAGATATAGAATAGTTATTTTATGAATACATCACATGTAAACAAACAAAAAATTAGTGACACCTCCCAAAGGCATTGCTTAATCCACTGACATGTATGCACCAACGTGCCAAGTTGGATATCCCTAAAACTTTTTGCTCATCTGACTTTTGTGGTCCAGAAATTGCCCTTCTGTTACTTGCCTCACTCTACCACGTGAAGGAGGAGACAGAAAATTCCAGGAGGAGGGCCCATCACAGGGATGAGCTCATCCTCCTAAGGTGTTTATCCAACGTTTCTTTTTGGTTAGGAAAATTTCCGAGCCGTGCTTAAGAAGGCCAACTCCCTCTCCTTGGGTAGCCTTCTCAAATGTTTGGCTTTTGTTGCTGGCGTGTTACTCCAGGTCAGCTGCAGCAACCCAGAGCAGGTCCTGCTGTCGGTGTGCTGGAGGTGAGCGTGGAGAAATGTTTTCCAGTGCTGGAAAACAGAATGTCCACGGGATGAAACACTTGGCATTTTCCACGTTCTGAGCAGAGGGAGATGAGAATGTCTTGAGCTGTGCAGGGACTTTGAGTCCTTGGGCTTTGCTCTGGGGAACCTGGCTGGGGTTTGGCTTCCCCAGTGCTCCAGTTGGCACAGCACTGTGGCCACGCACAGGGGAATGTGTACCCAGCAAGTAGTCCTTCACATAATGGATATAAATATGATTCTTGGAATTTACCAAACAATAGGCAAGAGCAGTATTCCCAACAGGCTGGAGGGGAGCAGTTAAGTATGGAGGAAACACCTGCAGAAGTGGGTATCCATTGTTTCCTTTTGATGTTTATCACTGTGCCTAAATCTGGAAAGAATAGGCTTTTGGCCTTCAAAAACAATTTCCTTCCTAGCCTTTATTGCCTGGAGGAATCTGTCCTTCTCGAGCATTCCTGTTTTGGAGACAGTGAAAACTATCTCTCTGCCTGGGTGAAATTTCATCTCCAACACCTCTCAAGACCGAGCAGGTAACTTTTATGGATCAGGTCATTCGAAATGAAGGGCTGTGGTGACTGACACTGGTGAGGTGCCTCTCGTGGTGGCACGTTCTGGTTCACAGGGCATTAGGGCAGCAGCAGCAGGAAGGTGTGGAGGCGGATGAAGATTGGGACCAGGCTGAGGGTGCCACATGAAGGTTTCCAGACCAGGGGCCTGACAGGCACGGTCCCATCCTCCAGCGTTTCTTCAGCACTCTGACGGATGAAAACCACCAGGAAACAAAGGGACGGACCAATCCTCATGCATTTTTGATCAGCAGAAGGGCCTGACTCCCGCGTGGCACGAGGTCATGGGCAGGCCCTCCCTTCGCCTCGTCACCTTTGGAGACAGAAAGCATGTCTCCAAAGCCAGCCACCTCTGCAAGCCCCTAAATGCTCACACAGCTGCAGGAGCCCAGCTCTGCCCGCTCTCCCTTCTGGCCGGTCCCACTGCTGCTCTGACTGCCTGAGATTTGTCTTCTCTTTATAGCACCTTTTATTATTCTTTTGACAGGCCTTGAATAGTGACGATGAGGAGGCAGGGGCAGCCGTCCAGTGCTCCCAGTGGTGCTGTTCAGCTGCACGGTTGTTTTTTCTCAAGCTGCCAGCTGGTCCTGACACTCTGCTTGTTTTCTCCCCCCTCAGGAGGCATTCTTTTGGTGGAGGCTACCTTGATGACATTTAAATGGAGCAGGGAGTGCTGCCGAGCTGCCTTCTCCTCCTCTTCCAGAGGAGCTGTGCTGCCAGCTTTCTCTCTGACCGTGCCCCATCACTCCTCACCCAGTTCTTCTGCATACACAGCAACCCCTTCCCTTCCTTATCCAAAATCTTCCTTCTTTCCACTCTTCTGCCTATCTTTCCTCGGGCTCTAAAAACTCTGGAAGGAAAGTCTTGATTCTCCTCTCCTTTATGCTGGTTGAAACAGGAGCAAGGCAGAAAATGAATGTAAACAGGACGGGGTATCTCAGCAAGGCTGTAGCTCTCTCCCTTCTCCTCCTTCAGCCCCTGATGGTTTATTTAGGCTGCCCCAAACCACAGAGGATGACAACCATATGCACAGGGCATGGCTGACAGATCTCAGCTCACCCTGCCTGTACTGCAAATCAGTCACTGCAGCCATCCCATGGCCATTTGTGTCCTGCACTGGATTATTACCTCTGTGTACGTACTTTGTTAATGTCCCACAGGCTTCAAAAAGTTTGGGGAGTGCAAGCCTGTGGCTGTTTGCGGTGTTCTTTGTGGATATGGTCAAAGTGATGTCTTTTTCCAGACAAGGGCCACAAAAGCACATAGGTTTGGTAACCATCCACCTCCCACTGAACACCACAGTACACATTTGCCCCCCAGACTTTAAAATTCCTCTCGTGCTGTTGTTTAACATGGTGGAAATCTCTAAGTTGTTGAGATGACCCGGAGGGCACCAATCACACCCACAGACCAAGAAGGGCTGTCTGAGAAGAGGGGATGTGGCTGGGAGGCAGGGCCAGGTGATCACAGCTGGTGCGTGTCAGGTGTGTGATGAAGGCCATCTTCCTGCTACAGCTGTTCCACCTGACGTCCACTGCTGGCCCCCCCACACCACCGCTGGACAGTGGCTTTGAGTGACCAGAAGTGGGTTTATTGATGAACTCAAGCCAAAAGAAAAAAAGCAAGCTCTCAATCTCCTTCAAGACCATTACTCTTGCAGTGGATACGTAAGGCAGTGAATTAGTGTAACGCATTGGCCGTATTTCGTATTATATATTGGAATGTACTTTATTTGTCCTGTCTTCTTTCTTTTCCTGCGTGTTCTGGCCCCGGTTACCACAGTGCGCCGTGATGAAAACAGGTTTACTGATGTCACCTTTGATTAGCACAGCTTAGCAGCCATCAGAAAGCACCAGCCAGAGCAGGTCAAAATGTACCTCACCCCCCAGCCCCACCACCCCCCCAGGTTTACTTACAGGAGCAGCATAAATCCATATGAGACAGCACGAGACTGTCATCCCATTCAGACTGTAACAACCACCTGAAAACTAAATCCATCTCCCTGCTGCTGTGGCAAATCAGCCTGAGAAGTCTCCACGGCTCCCTCTCTTCAACAGGATATCAAGGAGGAGTTCATGCAGCTGCATTTGAGGCTGCAGTGCCCAGCAGGGCAACCAGGAAAACACATTAAACCGCCACACCTGGAAGAACAGGTTGGTCTACAACACGAATCTGTAAGTATTTTTGGACTGGTCCTAAATTATCTGCAACTTTTTTTCCCTGTACTTGTCATGTTTGCTGATGGAGTAAATACCAGCGTGCAGCTGTGGCATTTGTATGTGTTTATGCCCCCAGCAGAGTAAGGATCCTTAAAAATTTCAACCTCTGGTGTTTTTAAATACATACTTACTATTGCCTAAATCTCTTGACATGTGCTGTGGCATGCCAATGCATCCTTTTGATGTTATTGATATCTCAGCATCACCAGCAGACCCCAGCCACAGCTGATTCCCTCTCAGTTCACCCCTGAATTTGTCGTGAGAGAATCCAGCACCAAGACCTTCATCTGAGGACACAGGTGGGAAAGCTGCTGAGATGTGCCTGGCTCTGCATTTAATGCTGGCCACAGAGCACTGGCTTCCTCCTGAGCACTGAGGTGACAGAGGTTTCAATTTCTAAGCATTTTCCTTGGACCTTTAGTTCTGTAACTTTCATCATGCTGGAGCTGTTGTCTTGCTTCCTCTCTGTCTCTCCGACTCTTCTGACAAGACTTTTAAGTCACTAATCAATGCAGCCACGTAGATCAGGAGCACTTCCCCAAAGAGCAGCAGTGCTGGGATTAAAGCAGGGCAGAGCAATGCAGTTGCAACTGGAGCAGGGCCTTCTGTATCTACAGCACTAAAATAAAAAACCCTTGGGATGCAATAACCTGAAAGGGAAGGTGACAGAGTCCAGTGGTTGATTTGCAAGCTGTTTGTTCATGTGGTCTTTCCCCAGCCAGATCCAGAGAGCTTGACTCAGTTCTCATCACGCTTTGCACTCCAGAAGATGCACTGGAAGAAGAAAAAAGAAATCCTCTTGGCCGCACATCTCTTGACTCAGCTGAGGTCAACATTTTGCTGACAGGTGCCACTCGTCAAGAAAGTAAGGGACATGCAGATTACGATAAATTTTCTTGATGTAGAGAGAGACTGGAACATTGGTCAGGATTACAATCTTCTGGTGCAAGTTGTGTAAAAGTGACCCAACAGTTCTCATTTAACCTCTTTCATCTGAAACCTGCTACCTAACCTGGCTCATTCTCTTCCACCACTCTCCTACAGACACCTCGCCTCCTCTGCAGTGTTTCAGCAGATCAAGTTACTCTCTCTCATTCCTACCACTGCTCCAGAAAAACTCCCAAATGGATATAGCCACGCTGACACTGAACAGCTTCTTTTTTGGTTTAGCCCCCATGCTTCGAAGATGTGATGTAACCAGACTAACAGGATAACTCCTCCTGTTGCTGCCTGCGCTTGGAAGTGACAACAGCACAGGGTCTGTAGCCTCAAGGAATTCTTAGTGCATCAAATCCCCGTGGTCAGAGTCAGGTTAGAGCTCAAAACTGCCAGCTGGACAAAGGCACAGAGTGTCAGGTGAGCAGCATTTCTAAATGAGACGCATAACATCTGTCAGAAACATTTGTTTGCCTTTGTGCTGGTGATTGGTTGTTTCTCTTTGCCATTGGTTCACCACTCTACCTACAGAACGTCTGATGGCTCTAAAAGAACCAACTTACTTTTATCCTTCACGTTTTATCCTTCACAGTACTTTGCGTGAATTTTTGAGCAATTCAGTCTTTATTTTTTAATGTTTGCTAACCCTCATACCTTACTCCCCTTTTGCCCACTCTTCCAGAACAAAATATAAGCCTTTTTATTCACTTAGTTTTCATAACCAGGGAAAAAAAGACTATTTTTAACAGACTTTAGTGGTTCTGTAAAAACTCTATATTAGTCCAGATTAATCCACCACTCAGGTAGTTTTAAGCAAGCCTCGGCTGGCCTCATAATGATTACAATGAAACAGCAGGTCTTGCAAACCTCATAAGAGTTGCAATTAAGGATTCCTGAGAGATACAAGCTGATATTCCTCTGTTGGCTTCTTGGGCATTTCCCCAGATTTATTGGGTTTCATGATCATATACGCAAGCTGTGGTTATGTTTTTAAAAAATAAATTAAAGGAATTAAAATTCAACATGTTGAAAATCCTGGAAATAAATAGTAAAAATGATGAGTGTTCTGGCTTGACTTGCAGCAAGCACTAAGGTTCTCCTTCTGCCACTTGAGCAGTGCACAGTTCAGAAATCTGTGTATGAATCTTCCACGTCGCTGTCTGTGGCTTTACAATGAAATGATACTTGGCCACAATCCAGGTCTCAGAGAGCTCAGCAGTTTCGTGCAGGATATGTCAAATTAAGGGAAATTTGGTAGGGGCTGAAGGCTCGGTAGGAGAGGAGTCAACAGTTGTGTGAGCCTCTCTTGAATTGTAAACCACGGCGCAGATGTACACAGCACTGTGGTGGAGCAGCTCCACTCGGCCTCAGCCAGCTGACTGTATTTATGGGGTGCTTCCTCAAAGGGTACCAGGAATTGCTCATGAGGCTCTAGCCAGAGGAACTGCACCATCAGAAAAGCTGAGAGCCCTGGGGGACCTGCACTGGGCATCGAGAGCTGCGTCCAGGGTGGGTGCTGCGCGGCTCCACCTCTGGAAGGGGCGGCTCGGGCGCTGCAGGTGTGGTTGTAAGTGCAGCCCGGGGCAGGCAGATCCATCCACACCACCTCCACCCCACTCCAGTCTGCTCCAAACCCACAGCTGCTCGTTGTGAAGCCTCAGCAGCGTGCTGGTACACCCTTTTCTTTTGGGTTACATTCACAAGGAAATGGGCTTGACGCCAGGGAGAGCGTCTTCTCCCCATCATTCCCGAATCCCTTGGAGACCGTGGCAAGGGGTTTGCTGCTGGGTGACAGCAGAGCCAGAGTGATTACACGTCCCTCAAAATGCTGGGGGAGGCTTCCAGAGCAAGGTTTGCTCAGAAGAGCCACCCTACCTTCTGTATGAACACGCCTAGGGGCAACCAAGCGCAGTTATTTTGGGATTTAGAACTGTTAGGATTCAACAGTGAGACCACTTTTCTCCCTTTTAGTCACTTGTCATGGTGACTTTTGTAGGTTATGACAAAATAGGAACATATATTAATGGAAACAAAGAACTTTCACTCTTTTTTTCAAATATAGGGTTTTTTTTTTTTCTCCTCAGGCAGCAATTTCTACCTGATTAAAATATTCACCAGTTTACTAGTATTTCATTTAATAAAAAAAACCCTTTTGCAAAAGTTGTTTTAACTGAGCTTTATAAGCTTTATTGCTCAATGAAACTTAGTTTACAAGGTATGTGACTGGGAGTCATTCTTCAAATCCCAATTAAAATACATATATAGTTTGATATTTTTTAATTATCTCAATGTAAAACAAAATGGAGAGTTTACAAGTTTCAGATGGATTCTTGAGGGTTTATAACTTTGATCTGAAAATGAAATTGCATTTCTTAAAACAAAACAAATCAAAAAATAAAGGAAAACCGAGAAAAATGTGATTTTAAAACTGATTACGGCAGGTATGCAGTAAATTTTGTCCACACGTTTTATAAGGATTTTTACTGGCACGGATCCTAGCCATGGCACCACATCAAAATCTATAATCAGTCCACAGGTGCTGATCCATTCCCCTACTCATACTTCACTCAGAAGACTACTGGTAGTCCGTAGCTCCCAGGGCTGGACTCTGCTGTCGTGCCCAATAGTGCAAATCCACAGACAGTTCAATTAAAACCCACAGCTGGTTTCTTCTGCCAAGAAACAAAAATACACAAAAGCCGCTGTCCTTGCTTTCTCTCACATGCTGTCCCTCAGTGGAATGGGCTCTGGTGGCACACTGGGACAGGGGGAGCCCTTTGTTCTGCATCTTTTCGCTGCAAAAGACAGAAAACAGCCTTTGAAAGCAGGGCTTCACCCTCTGAACGCCAGAGGTGGGGCTGGCAGATGTGGTGGATCCAGAGCTGAGCATCAGATGCATGTGAGGCACTGGCAAGTTTGGAATGGAGCCAGAGCAGCCTGGGTGAGAGAGGGAAAAATGGAGAGCTGCCTGCTGGACCAAGCACAGGCTCTCCCAGCAGACAAGCAACGAGCATCAGGAGGAAACGCAGCTCATTCAAGAGTTTTTAATAGCCAGCTCCCCAACTGGCTGTAATTTTAGCAGCCAGTTTAACTAGGCTGGACTGAGCTTTTTCCAACACAGCCCTGTTCAAAGAAAGCTGGAGAAATCCCTTTGCCTGCCCAAGACCAGATGAGAAGCACATTTCTCCAAGAAGCTTTTACAGTGACACAAATGAGACCCAATACTACAATTACCACCTCAAGCCCTGCGTGCATCCTTCTGCTGGCAGCATGAGCTTTCCCAACCTCTTAGTCTCCTGTGTCTGAATATGCTCTTAGATCATTCGTGCAGCAGCTTTAAGTTTCATTCTGATCATGTCCCTTTCAGGACGGAATTTTTGGGAAATAAACACCATTTCAGTCAAGGCTGGACTATGGGATGCACATATTTTCCCATTTTGCAGGGGGCATTGTACTGCACCATAATCCTGTTTTGCCTGGAGAGCAGATCCATTTCCTCAAGACCTGTTTGGAGTAAACCAGAATCTTCTGAGCATTGTTCAGAGCTGTGGCTTCAAATTAAGTGTCCTGAGAACAGCCCCCTGTGGGCCGGAGTGTCCCCTCCTTGTTCAGCTTCATTCTGGTGAGCTGGCACACCCATTCCAGTCGAGGGAATCTAGAGGTGAGCAGATTATTACTGTTTCGGTCTTTGCTGTAGACCCACGGCAGAGATGGGAGGAAAAGGCATTTGGTAAAGATGCTTGTCTACGAATGGGACCAGTGCAAGGATGCTGGAAGCCTCAGCTCTTCTTGCAACGTGGACAAAGGGCATAAAACCCACGGCTAGCTCATCTTCTGGTGGTCCCTCGCTTTGTGACTCACCTCCTGAGCTCAGAAGTTTTCAGTTTCTCCAGAATGTGACTTGGTTTGTCAGCAGGCCCAAAGCAGGTGCCATAAGCCAACATCGAAATCACCATCCCAAATCTCCTTGGGCTATGTGAATTAAACACTTCCCTACTGCATGTTTAAACATGCCTGGGCCTCAGTGCACGCTGACGAAAGCCAGAGAATTCGGGCTAAAGGTGACCAACTCATTTCTCCATGCTATCCTGCTCCTCCTCTTTTTCTCACAACAGCCAAGTGTTAGCACATTACATCATCAAGCCTTTGAATTTCCCTGCTCTTGTCATGTTTAAACTCGATTGTCTAACACTCGCCTCTCGCGCCGTTGCCTCCAAGCTCCTGCAGTCAGCAAACCCACTGCTGACAGATGGTGGGGAAAAGTGGGTTGAGCTGGACAGCTTCCAAAAACTATGTCTAGCCACATGATATGTAAATCACAGGCTCTCATTTAAAATCTGGTCCATTTTTGTTTCTGTTGATCTTTTAGAACTATTTTTATTTCGGGGAGAGTTATTTTCTGTTGGGGATCTTTGTTTGTTTGTTTGGGCCAATGACAAGAGCGTTCTTTCTGGCTTCTGTGCCCTGCTTTTGGCAGTTTCTGAACTACCAGACAGGAAATTCTCCAAAGTATTGCAGCTGATAATTGGCCCCTTTTACTGGAACAGAGATAAAATGGAATAGTTTTCTCAGGTCCTTCCCTTCATATGGAGAAACCCACGGCAATGCACACAAAAATCTTCAGCCCAGAAGTCCTCAGCAAGGGCCACTGATTGATGGAATCTCTGTCAGCCAATGATCTGACCATTGTAAAGACAGCATCTTAAGTTGTAGCTTATTGGTTCTCTTTTTTTTTTTTCCCCCCTAAATATTTCCCTCTGAACAGCGTAATACATCAAACAGTTTCCAGTAAAGCCTCTGAAAAGGCACCATTACTTCGACAGAAGGATACGACTTTCCATCGAGACTCGAAAAATATTTATGAGACGGTTTTGTATTTATTTACCTATTTGCTCGAAAACATCTTTTTTTTCCTCTCCCGAGTTAAAATTAAGACGTGTATCATGAAATGTCACAGCTCATTTTCTTGGAGGACCTAAGGCTAGGGAGGAATGCAAGCATGGCAGAGTATTGTGTTTGCTACCCTTTCATGTTTTTAAAAGATCATCTCAACCCTCAAGATGAACATATAAAATAGCAAAAAAAAACCCAAAAAAACCCGAATACATTACTAATACAGTATCATGCTGGAAATAATCTTGAATGATCCCTTAGCAGCCCCTCAGCCAGCTTTATTTTCCACCTGGGACAGGATGTGAGAAGGACAACCCCACTTCTGCTTCTTCCTATGCATCTAATCAGGCACTTGGATTGCTTCAGAGGGAATGGGGACCACAGGTGAAAGCAAATATTGGAAATTTTGTTCCTAAAAGTGGAAATATTGTTCCTAAGCAGAAGCGTAAGGGGCAAGGCACTGTGTAACACAAATGATCTGTCTTGTGGTCAAAGTGGGCATCTACTGTAGGGCTGTGTGCTGCTGCGCAGTTAATGATATCAGGCCATAATGACTGGTATTAATTAATTGTGTTAAAAGATAACAGCAATTTCAAGGTTCCTTCCAAAACAGCCGGAACGTGATCCTGGGAACTTTTCTGCACCGTGCATGCACAGCAGAAAAATCCTAACTCCTAGTTATGAAATGTCCATGTCACAGAAAAGCAAAAGCAGATCAGGAAATAATCAGGAAAAAAAAAAAAATATTGCAGAAGTTTATTTCCTTGGGTTTTTATGCAAGTAGTTGGAATGCTGTCATATATAATTTCAAAGATAATTCTCATAAATAATAAAGGGCTTACTTAAATGCTTTTTTAAAAAGAATTCCAAATACCACATTTTTAAGTGAAGTTTTTAATGCCTTAGACTCAAATTATGGTGCTTCCATAAAAATGAGAAATAAATTAAAAATTAATATATTTTTCAAAAACGTTGTCATCATGATTTAGAGAGAAAAAGCGGAAGTCTTAAGGAACTTGGAAAGAATTTCTAAAAATATTTTCAGAAATATCCTTTTCAGAAAATTCTAAGCCTACTTGGGCACCAGAATTGCCCATTCTGTGAATGAAAAATAGGTTTATAATATTCACCACTGTCAGCCTCTATATATGCAAAAAAAAAAAACAAAACCAAAAACCCCATGCCATTAAAAAAATGCATCATTTTAGAGTTTAAATATATGTAGAACTGTATTGTGCGTGCTCTCACATTTAAAGCCTTACAGGCCCCGGGTTGGATCCTGAGAAATACTCAAATTGATTGAGAGCTACTTTCAGAGGGCTTTCCAAACTTAGAGGAAACAAATTAGGAAAGCAATGACAATTTGAATCTGCTTTCAGATTGTTGGTTTAAGTACAGATATGGTGCAAGGAAAGTCATAAGGCTGACTATATTTCCTCCGTGCGGCGATAAGGTCCTGTGTGATAATTCACAGAGCTGTACAATAGAAGGATGTACTCAGGACGTGCAAATATAAGGAGATTGGGACATTTAAATTTTTTTCTTTTTTTAATGTTTTGGTTTCTTTTCCTTCCTTGGTTTGCAAAAAGATGCAGTTTTATTTATAGTGAATTACATATATATATATATATATATGTATCATATATTGGTGACATTTTGATTCAACAAGTACAAATTCTACGAATATGAGTTCCGGGGTTCTGCTGTAAAGCTGGGCTATCAGAGTAAGAAAAGAAAGATTGACTTGAGACAAAAACTGGACAAGAACTTCACCTTTCTTTATTTTTTTTCCCTGTTTCTTCCTTTATATGCTTTAGGTGTCTCAGGTAGTCATCCAGGCCTTCACATTGGCCATAAACACCCTCTGGAGCAGATCAACAGCAGCATTTGACTGTCACATGTGGTGTTGAGTGAAATCCCCTTAATTCTTTGTGGCCCACATCATGGGATTTGTGGCCTTGCCATACTCTGCAATGGTTGTGAAATATAGAGAAGAGGAGGAGTAAAAAGGAATAGAAAAGCAGTGGGTGGGTAACCAGAGCAAGAAATGATCCTGTGAGAGGTCAGAACAGAAAAGACAGGGAGGAAAGGAAGGGTGAGGCCAAGAAGCATCCCGGGGGGCATACACACATGTGCATTCTCCTTTTATTCACAGGCATCTGGCAGAAGGTGTCAAACAACATTTCAGAAATCATTTCAGATCAGACAGAAAAGGGGCAGCACAGGAACTGTGCCACTCTGTCCTTCAGCATCAGCAGAGGCAGCACCTGGTGAAATGGATGTGCACAGTCACCCCACCAGCTGCCCTGGAAATCACTGGAATTAAGAACCTGAAGAACCAAATGGAATTAAGACCTGAAGAACTCAAGGCAGGGAAGAAAAAAAAAAATAGACTGCAAAGAAAAGTCATCTAACATCTAATAAATAAATAAAGGCTCTGAGATAGGAGCTAGCTAAGAAAAAGCAGGCCCTGATCCAGAAGCACTCTCAAGACACTGCAAATGGCTCGAAGCATGGGAGAAGGCAAGTACTCAGGAGCTAAAGTGCTTTGCTGGAGCAGGGTCTTTGCACATAATAGGATAACTGGATCCTGAAGATGGCAGAACGTTTTTTTAGTTCAGGAATAGGTTAGCCCTGAACTTTTCCATCCGCTCTAGGTGTTATTCTTTCCTCAGCTGGCTGGCTCGAAAGCAGTCCGGTCCATGCCGAAGGAATTACTCTCCAGCGGGAAGCAGAGGGAGATTCAGCAGGATCAGAGATCAGCTGCAGGAGAACAGCAGACGGGAAGGCTCATCAGCTTGCCCCAGTCAAGCTGAAGCTTTCAGCAGTGCCAGCAGAACTCCTGCCAAGGAGCCAGCCTCCCCCAGAGCGGGAGAGGACGGATCCATCCCGCTGCACAACTGGCCCGGTGTCCCATTTCACAGGGACAGAAGAGGCAGATTCTTCCAGTGGCCTTGCAATTCCTGCAGTATGTTTTTTGATTTCACAGCTGACGGTTCCAACTCTTTGATGGCACACTCGGATCCATAATATTTCATGGGAAGCAGGCAGAAACAAATACACACTCATCCAGTCACTAATTGCCAGTGAAACAGCATCTCCCACCGTTTGCCAGCCCTGTCCCTGGTGTGCCCGTCAGCAGCTCTGTTGCTTGAGGAAACAGACAAAGAGGAAGGCAGGGAGGAAGACACTCCTCAGTGTAGTTTACAGCGATCCATGGTTATGAAACTCTCCCACCAGTGCCAGAAAATCGACTTCAAGCTGGCCCTGGTGGTTACTGAAATGTTGGCAGGGTAATCCTGCTCCCATTGAGAATGAGGAAAGTTTTGCCATGGGCATGGGGAAGGAGATAATGATCTCTTCACAGGAAAAGACACAGCCATAACTTAGATATGAAAGAAGAGTCCTCTGGATGCAGGGTCTGCTGCTGCCCCCAGGCTGGTGTTCACACAGTGGCTGGCTGCTGTAAATCAGAGTGGCTGCCATCCCCTGAATCCTTGGGTGTACAGGCGTCGGAATATGGGATAGTCCTGAGCTCACAGCAAGAGGTCCAAGCTGGGGAACCCCACTGGCTACTGAAGCTTTTCACATAATGGGTGAAAAATTGGAGGGAGAAAGCTTTGATTCAAATCCAGTAGCTTTTTCTGAGAGACTGGTTTTTTCCTACTAGACAGTAAATGGAAAAAACAAATTTCAGTCTGCTTCAATCCAGAATATTTGATTTGAAGAAAAGCTTTTGCTTGAATTTTTTGATTTTAGAAATATTTGGTCTGGCTTCCTTCTCCTTTTTATTGATGGTAAATGTTTTGAATGATCTTCAAAACAAAATATCCACCATCTTCTCCTTTCTGAACTGTCAAAACAAATTATTTCAGCCTTTTTTTTTGTTTTGAGGGGGACACCAAAATGAAAACAAAACACCAAAAAACCCACATACACACATACACACACAAAATGTAATCAAATTGCTGGAACATAATATTGCAACACAAAACACCCCAAAAATCAAATCCTCCCTCATCCCCTTCCCCAGCCAAAATTATTAATTCAATTTTTGTTCTTGTGACCCAAGTTGTAGATACTTGTGGCCACCTGAAATTTCCTATGGCAAATGTGCAGCTGGTTCAGAGCTTTCCCCTACACTCTGCTCTTCCCTTTATCACTTTTTTGGTAACTGCTGCGTGAATTTTACGGAGAGGGTGGACAGCCAAGGAGACGTGGCATTTGGAAGGGTGCTGCCCTGCCTCGCTGCCCACCAGCAGCACTTCTGCCACGTGATGTGGAGCTGCCAGCCTTGGGACCAGCACTGCCTTGCCAGCCTTGTCCCCACCCCAGGTCCAGCCTGCTGTCCAGGCTGGCAGCAGCGGTGGGAAACAAGCTGTGGAGAGTAAGATGTTGCCAAAATCATTAAAAGGCAGGAAGAATTGGCTGACAAGTGAGGAGAGGCAGTCTTGGGCAGCTGTTGAAAGAGGGCTTCGTCTCTTCCACTGCTTATACCTGGGGAGATTAGGGATAAAGCAGAGAGGAAGGAAAAAGTGTTTTCTTAGGCTGTGAGAATTGAAAGCAAGGGGCATCAAAGCAACAGGGGAGTGAAAGCCAAATTTTCTTGGCAATCATCCCTCAGCTTTAAATTCACTGAGAATTCTCATCCTCAGCATTTGCCGGCTTATTAATAGTTTTCCTGTAGTTGGATTTAAATCTGCACCCTAGGTTGTCAAGTCTGAATTAAAGAAGCAAGTGGAAGAGGAGGAATGTCTCATGATGGGCTCCGAGCCAGCTTGGAGGGGTGCTGGTGGGAGGTTTCGCTGCCTCTAACATGAGCTGGATCCTTTTGATGTGGGAAGCATCTGCCGAGAGACAAACGGCTGGGCTTGGGGTGTCCCTATCCAAAAATAATTGAGCAGTTCACATCAGGGAAACTGCTCTTTGGCAAAATCTGTTTTCACCTGGGTTCGCATCTCGATCTCACCTACTCAGCAGCAATTTATGATCACGTTTCAGCTCTGCTGATGGCACAGAGAGAGCAGGCAACCGATCAACTGGGATTTTATTATATATAATTGCAGATACTGTCGTATCTATTTGGCATGTTGATCTATACCATCACTTCTCTTTCCTAGGCATCATCACTGCCAAGTGCCCCGTGTCACTGAACAAATCACCCTAAACTATTTCTTAGCTCACAGTAAAAAGACAGCCAGGAACACATTTCTTAACCTTCAAAAAGAAAAAGGGATTTTTTTTTTTTTTTCCAGTGCCTGAATGTGGCCCCTACAGACTCATTTATTCAAGCCAGATCGAGGCGGTTGCAGCCCACTTGGTAGAGGGCAGCAGGGCTCTTTGTCCCTGGAATTTACCGGGCAGGGAGAGAGGGAATGACCTGTGCTTCGCACTGCCAGCAGCACCAGGAAAGACGTTGAAACACTGACAGGGAGAAGCAGTATCCTGTTTTCACTGAGGAGCCAAAACTGCGTTAAACACTACAGTTTGCCTCCAGTTTGGGCGCAGTGCCAAAGCCTTCTGCAGATAAGGTGTTTGCAAAGTCCTTGGAAAGCCTGGAACAGAGCGGTGTTTAGCGTATGTGATTTAGGGTTGTTGTAGAGAAAAACAGGGAGGCACCCTGATTACTAAGGCTCATCTCTTTGGTGATTAAAAACAAACAAACAAACAAAAAAAAACAACAAAAAACCAAACCCAAACAACCAAAGCAACAAAAAACCCAAGCCAAAACCTAACGAACGCAAAACAAATTAAAAAACCACAACAAACCACCTCTGAGCTAAACAACTTCACAAGAAGTAAGGAATGACCCAACGTGACCAAAATGCCTTTTTCTACATCTCGTGAAAAGACAGTTTCCTTACTGACTGGCAGAATTCGGGATAAAATTACAAAGCACTGACCCTGCTACAGGGATGTTCCTGCTTTGGGAAGCAACGCAGGGAATGCCCATTGATTCAGGTGACTATCTCATGAAATGACATTTCCTTCTAATCACAGCTGTGCTCCTTTGGGAGGCGGCAAAATTTTTTGTTATATTTGCGTGTTAGCGGTGCGGGCTGGTCATTCTGGATGCATTTTTGGTTAATTCAAAGCCTCAGACTGCCAGGATTCTGCTCCAGCTTTGTGATGTTGGACTTCTCTGACACAGGTGGATGTCAGACCTGACCCGAGTGATGTTCATTGAGCCAATGACTTCCACTCGGTGTCTGCACTCCATTTGAGGGGACCTGGAGCAGTTCAGGGCATTCAGTCTTGCTGAGCACAGAGTGGCATATCTGTTTGATAACACAGCTGCCTTTCAAAAGCTCCAGAGGGAAGAAAAAAAAAGGGAGAAGAAAAAAAAAAAAAGAGACTTCTCCAGATTGCACGAAACTTTCTATTCAATCCAAAACATGTTATGTGAAATTTCAGAGTTTCTGTCACATTTTTCCAAGCTAAGAAAATTTCTTTGTTTTCACTTCGAGTGTTTGAGGGGTTTTTAATGGGGTGCTTAGGCTCAGGAGGAATTAATGCCTTTACTTTCCTCTGTAAATCTTTGGGAAAGTTGTCTCTCCCCAGAACTCTAGGGTGTTTGAGGCGGAGCCGTCTAAAGCCACAGTTCAGTGAACTTTTTGTTCATTTGCAACTCTGGTGTGACTCTCACCCATCTTTCTGCTGTTCCCTTCTCCCTCCTAGCTGCTTCCCCAGTTGTGTTATTACAACTGCTTGCGGGCTTAAGGATAAAACAAACAAAACAAAACACACAAAAGCCCCCGCCAAAACCGAACCAAAACAAGGGAAAGGAAGGTGTTTTCAAATGAGACAATTTTCCTCATTCTCTACAGCTGCAAAGAACTTGAGCTGGTGTGACTGAGTGGGCAGCAGTGAGAGGTAAAGGACGAACTATGAACAAGTTGTCCTTTTTCGAAGAAGCCAGTGTTCATCAAATCACAGCCTTGATTTTTTCTTCCCGGTTGGAGCTGTTCAGTTTTTTGCAAGTAGCTCCCTGCGTGCGGGGACAAAAAAGAGAGGGAGGGACTTTGCAAGCTGGTGAGCAGGAGAAGAAAAGAGGTGCATTTAAGACTTTACTTGGCAAAGCAGCAAAGCAGCCCTTGAACCAAGTGGCCTGTTTCTGAGGAAGGAAAGGAATAACCTCTGGGATTCCTTCCCCTCTTCCCTGTGCCCAGGGAAGGTGGAAATTTGCCATGAGCATCAAAATAAATATATTGAGGGGAAACAGGAGGCACAGACACATGGAAGGAAGGCAGCATCATGACAGTTTCAGCCACGTGCAAAATCAGGTAGGCAAGCCTGCAAGTCTGTCACCGTCCACCAGTTTCTGATACTTTCTTCTACGTGACAGAGCAGACAGAGAGCAAAGCTGAGTGAGAGGGATATGAAGAATGACAAAATTAGAGGAGAAATATGGGGGAGGACATCCGTGAAAAAAGACTGGTTAAGGAATTTGCTAGTTTATTCTGTCTGAACAGGTAACATACAGTTCAGGTTATGGATTTAACGGAGAAGTTGTTGGGATAGACACCTGGAATCACCTGAGGTGAAAGAAACAAAACAGGTGACTGTGCTTGCCCTTGTGTGCTGCAACGTCCACAACAACCACAAACAAACAAATTGCCACGGAGAAAGGACGATTAAGAAAGTCTTCCAGCCTTGCCAATGCTTTCAGGGAAAGCTCTGATCACAGAGGTTTGCTGCTTGTGCTGGATAGCAGCAGTGAAGGGAAGGTTATGCCCAAGGTATTGGGACCTCCCAATTTCCGTATGTACTTCAATTCCTTCTCTCAGCCACCCTGCAGAAAACCAGTTTGCTGACCCCTCAGAAAGAAGGGAGTTTTGTTTTGTCTGGGTGTTCGAGTGGCCATGGAGAAGGACAAGGAAGCCTTCTGGGAGGACACTGACGAAAGGTTAATTACTCAGTCTGTTCTGACGAGAAATACTTCCTGTATCTACTTAACAGGCTGCAGCACCGTGAAGAGACCTTCAGAGATTACTGACACCAGAAAACAGAACAAGTCAAGGCCGGTGTGGGCGAGCAATATTTTAAAACATATGACACTTCCAATAAGCTCGGCTGTTCTCTGATAGGAAATGTCTGGTGGCACCGCTGATTGCAAATTTCAGTGGTCCTTGTCCAGAATGCAGCCTTACCAGGGTAATGTTTTTAGAATCCACAATGCATCAAAAGGAAAAAACAAAGAAAAGAAGCTGCCTTTATGCATCACCAGGGATTCATTTATGAAGAACTGCATTCTGCCCCCCCCCCCCCCCCCCAAAAAAAATTAACAAATGTACATTTCACTCTTGTCTAGGAGTTTGCTTGCTTGTCCTCAAATGACATAAATAGATGAATTGAGAGCCCTAGTTTCAGTTTTGAAATACTTGGAGCATATTTTCGTATTCTCTTTGGCATCACTGGTGAATAACATAAACATGAGGCATAACATAACAGTATATGTATACAGCTGGCAGTGCAATGCAAAATCAAAAATGTCTGATAAAATGGTGCGGGAAAAGTTGCTTGGAGTAATTTGTCAAGGTTCTGATGCACAACGATTGTCAGACTAGGAATTTTGACTGGGTTTTGTTTGTTTGTTTGTTTGTTTTGGGGTTTCTTTGGGTTTTTTTGACCACCTGAGGCCTTCTGTGCTGTGCACAGGAGGATTCTCTAGAAGACGAGCAGCTCAGTGGCAATCACTCTTTGCTCTCTGTGTTTAGAAAGCAGAGGGTGAGGGATTGGCCTCCTGGTCTCTGTGAAACACAGGCACTGATTTCCTTGATTCCACTGTCAGGAATGCCTTGCTGGTCCTGAAGTGGGTTAAAGTAAACGATGAAAACGAGTGCTTATTCTCAAGGAAAACATTCCTGCATGGAATAGTTGCATGCACAGAAGCTCTCAACAGCCTGAGGAGGAAAAGGAAAGCAACTACTGGGAGGTGGTCTTATTCACTCTAAAAAAATTATTCCTTCAGTAACAAAACCAAAGAGAAGAACTGAGTGCTCTGCCCACCTCCTAACTGCTAGCCCTCACCACCTCAAGGAAGAAATTAGCTCAAATATGGGATCCTCTCTGAGCTGTGATGTGCCCGCCTGAAAACGTGCAGTGCTCAGAATTATATCCAGTCCCCACAAGCAATCCCAAAGCCAACCCAGCTCCATCCACCACGTCTTTCACACATCACTGACTTCACTGTTCCCTTGACTAAGACTTCAGAAGTGGCTCCCCATCAGAGCTATCACAGGGAGAACAGCATGAGTAATTTTTATATATATACACATACATATACATATATATATAAAGAGAGAAGGTGATTTTAGTGTCTTAGCAGTTTGCATATTTACTTTCAGGAAACCTGAACAGAAGATGATTGAAACACAAACAACAAATGTGCCCTCAATCACGGCGTTGTAAACTCTGTGGGTTTTCCTGGGTGCTCAGATCTGCCCAGTCAAGCCAGCTGGAGTGTTTAGGCTTTCATGGGCTTTGCCCTGGACCCCCTCTGAACTCTCATTGCTAAGGGAAACCATACCCCTGTGATATACAATGCACTCCTCCTCACATGTGACAGCAGCCTGCTCTGGTTCAGATAATACCAACAAACTGGAAATCTCTTTTTTCTCTCCGAAAACTGCTTAAGAAACAGTGCCTGCAGACTGACTGGCTCCATCAATAAACCCAAATAATGCATAATCTAAGAACCTGCCTGCTAAAAACCAGCACCATGAGATATAATTTAGGCATGAGGAACACAGCTCTGAAGGGAGCTGGATGGGTCCACCTGAAACAAACGATCTCCCATAGCACTCTTGGGTTGTTTCCCCTGGTCTCTGGCAGGTAGTTTTGAGCTTAGAAGAGGGGAGTTAATCTAAATGCAAAAATTGGTGTAACTGGTTAAAAAGTTCAGTTATCAAAACAAAATATGCCTCCTGTCTTTTATATTCAACTTAAAACATCTGAGAATCTAAAAGTACGTGGAATTAATCTACACAATGAAAGGAACTTTACAAACCTCTTGGTTCAGCCCATGAAGCTGACCAAAATTAACAATGGGTGAAAGGGCAGAGGACAGTTTTATTTTAATTTTTGGAACAGGGCTCTCCTTTTGAAGAGGAAAAAAGATTTAATAAACCTCAGTAAAAAAAAAAAAAGATTTCTTCTCTGGTGCCAGTGTGGGAACCATTGTTGGCCTTTTTTCTTCTGAGAAATTAAAACTTTGCGCATGAATTTATAAAGTCAGGTGGAACTGTTTTCCCCAAAGAGCTTGTTTGCACCCCTCTGCTTTTCTAGGTGAATATTCTCACATGCAGACAGAGGGAGGTGGCACACCAGGCTGTGAATGACAAGAATTCACCTCAGACAGTGCAGGGCCAAAAGCTGGGCTGTTGGTGGTGTGGAAGCTCTCAGCATGGGGTGGAGGCTCTGCCACTCATGGATGCTGCGTTCCAAACCTCTGCTGCAGCAGAAATGCTTTTTCCAGCCTGTGGCAAGCTGTGGAGAGAAAGATTTGACGTCTCTTGGCCCATGGGTCCGAGGGATGGCTGGCAGAGGAAGGAGCTGCAACGTTGCCTTCTCTTGATCTGGAGAGACAACCTTAAGAAACAGGATTTGATCTTTTGGGTGATTTCTCAATCAAATGCTTCAAGCCTTTGTGATCTTGCCTGCAAGCTCCTTGTCCCATTTCTCTCTCCAGGGCTCAGAGGGTCCCAGAAGTAGAGGTGAAGCATCCTGGAGATACTTAATGACCCCATAAAACACAACAACCAGCCCCAGCCATCTGCAGCCCCCAGCTGGGTCTGACCTGGTCCAGATGATTTTGTTTCAGTGATGAAAACACCAAAGTTCCACGGCTCTTTCAGCTGTGGGCCAGGTAACATCACCCAGCGATCACCTTGACCCTCTGACACTGCAGAATGACCGCCCCATAATGGCAGTGGATTACCATCCATTGTTGAGAGAGAATTTGCAAAGCGGCCTAAGGGAATTTGGCGCCCCATTCCTATTGAATTACAATGGGATTTGGGCATTGAATTTCCTTAGTTAGTCCTTTCAAACTTCCCCTCCTTTTTAAAGTAATAAAGGTGGCATTTTCATAAGGACTCTTGTGCTGGCTTCTTTTGAAACTGCTTGACGTTTTTTACCACTTACTTCAATGAAAGCATAATTTGGCCAACACTTTGCAATTTTGAAAAACTCACGGTGGGGATTTTGAATCATTTGCTCTTAAATTTATCACCTAAAAGTTTGTCCAAAAGATTAATTTAGGGGGAAAAAAAAAAAAAGTAAAACATTTAAAAGACATGGAGGAAGGAACTGAGCTCAGTGGAGAGAAGAGACCTTGATGAGATTTAATAAGTAAATTCCAAGGTGCACTCCAAATTCATCTTGGTTATCTCAGTCTCAAATAGCTTTTGAAAGCCCTAATATTTATTTAACTGTGGAAGATATGAAGGGGTTTCCAAGACACTTTCCAGCTATGATACACCAGTATACTAAAAAATCAGCTTTGAAGACTGAGACCTAATTAACTTTCTTGAAGATGCTTTATCATCTTCATCTAGGTATTTGTTAAAAACCTCTTTTAAACTACATATATGGATTATTAGCTATTAACTTAATTGTGTGACCTTTAGTCAAATCAGAAAACCTCTGAAATCAAACGCAAACCAGAGTCTACTGGCATAGTTGCATATCTGGAAACGGCTTGAGATTTTTATTAAATTCTGCTTGAAAATGCAGGATTTTGACAGACTGGAAGCCCAGCTCTGAAAGTAGGCAATTATCCCTCTTGGCCGCGTTTTTTACCACAGTTTTAAACTGAGATGGCACGGGGCGGGGGTGACACATGGTTAACAATGGGAGATCATTAACTTAAAACATCTTCCATTTATGTGGAAGCATCGGTAATTCGACGGGGAAGGCTGAGGCCGTAAGTCCGTGCTGAGGGCAGGCTCCAGGCTGTGGAATTTTTCCTGGAGCCGGAACAAAGGAGCCAGGTATCAATGCAGTCATCTAAAGAGGCAAAAGATCTCTCTAAGGGATGAGATTCGGGAGACAAAGCTCCAGGGTGAGGAGGACCCCTGAGCAGGATGTGCTTACTTGGCAGGTGGCCTTTGTTGAGCTGCAGGATCAGCCAGGGCATAAGGAAACTGGGCTGGGGCTGCGGAGAAGCTGCTGCAGGATTCAGAGCAGGACTTTTGTGGAGGAAGGAACGTCCTGAGCTCCTTAGAGGATGCCTCAGGCCAGAAGGGAACAATAAGGGTGAGGCAACCGGGCAGAAAGAACAGTGGTTGGTTTGGTCTAAAGCTGTTTTCCTTCCAGGAGATAAAGGGCTGGAAAGGTGGCACGCAGCTGCCAGAGAGGAGGTGTGCCTCGCTGCCCGCAGTTATCTCTGTGGTTCTGAACAATGCCTCATGCTGGGAAGTCGGCGTGGACAGCATTGCTCCGGGGCTCTGGGCTGCGCGGGTCGGATCTCCCATTTTCATGGAGATCTTCAAGCATTGTGCTAGGCAAAGGGGCCAAAGGAGGATGTTGTAACTCCCACCACTGGAATTTTATGGAAGCAAAACTCCACCAAGTTAATACATAAGCAAGCGGCTTAATGAAGTATCCAGCCCTGGAAACCGCAACTGGGTTTCACTGATGGGCATCTTCAAGGACCAGAAAGTGACCTTGATCTTTAAAAACGAAATAAACTCACCTGCACCTATTCAGCTAAATAATTTCTCTGTACCATTTGTGATTAGCATCAAAATGAACTGAGAATCATGCGGTGCCTTAGATTGCTTGTTCCTCCATCCGTTCAAGAGTTATTCACTCAGTTTCTGAAGTCCCTTACCTCAGTGGACTCTGGCCCTGGCTCCACCAGCACACTGGTTTTCTTGCACTTGTAGTGCTTAAAAACAGGACCCATCAGGAAATAATCTACTTTCAGCATCTGTGGAAACTTCTGTTCTTCGTAGTGGGCAGAAGCAAGCTCAATGCACAGAGAAATAATGCCTCCACTCCAGCAAATGTGCTCTAAAATGTGGAGGGAAGTATAAATTGCAAATAGGTTCTACAGAAAAAGTTGAGCTAAAAGGAAAGACGTTTTTGGAAGGGGGTGGAAGAAGGCAGGAGAACAAGGTCTGGTTTTATATTTTTTTGTTAATTCCATGAAGATGATAAATATAATAACTAAAACAACCCCTGCAAGAGATTATTAGAATTTAGGCTCAGCACTTCCATTAGTACTAAATGCTGCAAAAATATGTGCAAACATATCCAGAGGAAACAGAACATCTTCTCACCTACTGGCTGCCCTTCAGCTAACAGGATTTCGTCAGTTAGATGCATTTATGTGGCCTACTGGACTATTTGGATTCTGCTCCAAAAAAAAAACCAAAAACCCACCAACTACACACAGGGGGAAGAAACCTCAGTGTTCAGAGGCCTCTGATCTGGCAGTCACAAAGATTTCTCTCTGTAGCTCAGCAGTGAGGCACGTATCTGCTGAAGATACGATGCTGCAGACAGCAGTTCTCCTCCTGAACGTCTGGAGATGCTTCCTACACCGAGGCAAAGGCTGCTGCAGCGAGCAGGACCCAAGGTCTGACATGGGGCTGTCCCCTCATGGCCTCAGCTCAAGGCGTTGCCCACCACCTCCCACGTAGGTTTAACTGCCTGATGGGTCTGATGGTGGGTACGAGACAAAAATTGTCTTTGATTCTTCCTTATGGGAGAGAAAAAAATTGGAAAAAAAAAAAAAAAGGAAGGAAAAAGAAAGAAAAAAGGAAAAAAGCCCACCCAACAGAGGAATTTATTAATTCCAGTGGCACTGGCAGTTTGTTACAAGACTCCGTACTGCAGACAGCCAGTTCCAATAGGAGGCTACCAGACGTGCTTACAAGTGCTCTGAGAGCAGAGAGTCGCCTGGAGCTGTTCAATCACGCTCAGGCCAAGACATATTAGCAACGTCATTAATATTATTTGACATATTGATAATGCCAATAAACATTTTGAGCATAAGGATAGGAGGGGAGGGCCGTCTGACATCTGTGCGCGTGCAGGGCCTTTCTGCTTTTCCCTTGAATACAGAGTTTATAACCTTGGCAACGCAGTTCAGTACTTCAGGAGGAACACTCAAATGACTTGTAAGATCATCTGCCACCCCCTTGCTCCTCTGTGTGTTAACGGGGTTACAGCTTCACTCCCTTGTTCCTCATTTCCCCTCTGGTCTGTTTATTGTCTGTCCATCCCTAGAAAACATTTCTGTGCACGCAGCTATCGCTCCTCCTCCGTGCCCAGCACTGACACCAGTCCCCAACTGGTGTTTCCAGGATCTCCTCCCATGCAAACAATGCTTACAGATGTCCTGTAAGGTGATTTTTTGCATAAACTTTTTCTACCAGAACTCTCCTGCGGCACAGTTTTATGTTTTTTTGGAGTCTTGCTATGAGAGGTCTGACTAAAGAGGGACCGTATTGCAGATTTCAGCTCTTCAGGGAGCAGAGACAGGATGGAACCAGACTCCTCTTAGAGCTGCACAGCAACAGGGCGAAAGGCAATGCAGCAAGGTGAGTTTTGTCAACATATGGAGGAACAAAAAAAGTCACAGTATGAGTAGCTGAACACTGGAACAGAGGCCCAGTGTTCTCATGGGACCTTTCCCCTTGGTTTTAAAAATTTAACTTGTCAAGACTTGGAGCAAACTGACCTAGCTGAGTAAGATGTTGAAGTATCAGATGGCCTCCAGAGCTCCCTTCCAGCCCAAATTGTCCTGTCAAACTATATCTACTTATTATCTTAGATATTTAGGCTACTAGAGTCTTGGAGAGCACAACGATATTAAAATTTTGACAACAGACTGCACAGATGAATAAACAGAGTTCCCTCCTATCTTGGCGTTAATGAAGTTTTATCTAAGGCTGAATGACGCTAATTCCATTTCACAAAAATTGCAGGCTGATAAAGAGTTAAGTGCGGCTTTTCAAACAACACACTTCAGAAAGATTTCTGCAGTTTCTCTCTCTCTCTCTCTTTTTTTTTTTTTTTTTTTTTTTTTTTTTTTTTTTTTTTTTTTTTTTTTTTTTTTTTTTTTTTTTGTTTTGTTTTGTTTTGTTTTAAATTCCCAGTTACAAATACAGAAACATCAACTCTTTTTATCTTGACTGGCATCATACCGGATGGGGCACCATGAAACCAGCCCAATCACTGGAATCAAAAGGAACCTATTCTGTTCCTATCTGTGGTTTGCAAATGAAATCGTGCTGGGTGCTACTTCTCAGGGACTGTTGGGCATCTTTGTGGTTTTCCCCTTGTCCTTTCTAAAATGCGTACAGAGTGGATACGGCCATAGTAAATTACTGTTTATTCCATTAATTTTCCATGCACTCTTATTTCAGTGGGAAATAAGTGAAGCATCAGAAGTGAAGGAATCACAAGAGATGCACAAGAAATCACAGGGAGACACAGGATTTTGAAGTCCCCAAACGTGTGTATGCCACCTTAATTTCTCCTTTATGTCACTGCAGATTTTGGTCTCTCTGGCTAATTTTAGTGCAACCTATACTACAAAGATATGAAATATGCTAATTAATTAACTTCTGCTTTAATTCTTGAAACAGAAACTGACCCAGCATTGCCTTTGAAAGTGATTCTCCCCATATATACAATGACAAAACACTAAATCATATTTTTGGACTTTGATGGTGAAGCTAATGTGAAAATGTTGCTAGGTAAGTTTTCCAAAACTTGTTGTAGACCGTGGCATAATAAACCCCCGGCTTGCAAGCGCTGAGAAATTGTTTGGATGTAACAAATGGTGATACTCTTGTTGCTTTTCTTGTCTCTAATGGAGAAGAATCAGGACATTGTGGTTGTTGGAGGTCTTTATAAAACACGTTGAAGTCAGAGGAAGAACATTTACGGGCTTCAGGACTGCACGAGCAGGAACAATAACTCTAATTTTGACTTTCTTATGTTCCAGTTTAATTTTTGTTTAATCCAGATGTTCTTAAAAGTTGACATGGTCTCCAATGATTCATAAATCCCCTCAACCTTAAGGCTTTATTTTCCCCCCCTCCCTTTGAATAGAAGAACAGGTAACTTTATAAAAAAACAAAGCACATAATTTATGGCATTTCATCATCTGAACAGAGAGGTTAATGCTCATGAATTGCATGAAGCTGGGTGCCTGGCTCCCAAAGATTTCCTTCTTTTTTTTTTTAATTTGGTGGAAGCCATGCAGAATGACTCCAGTGTCCCCCCAGACGACCCTGTGGGAACCAGCACTCCAGCCGTAGGTAGGAGAATGGGCAGCCTAAAGCCCTGGCCAGACCAAAGCAGCAGACAAATCCCTGGAGAGCCGCTTTTTCATTCAGGCAAGCTTGAGGAAGTGAACATTTGCACAAAAGCAAATTTACTTTGCTGGTGGCTGTTTTGTTGATTAATACCAGCGAGGATGTGAGCGCCGTGTTTATCCCAGCCCAGGTTTCCTTTCAGCCTGACCTCCTGTCACATGGCTGGGATAGTCTGATGTTGCCACGGGTTGCCATGGCAATCACAGTGATGATGGCATGTGTTCAGCATAGCCAAATTTGAACCTAATGAGAGCAGATGTGACTTGGAGCTCTCGTCCCCGAAGAGCAAACCTGGTTATATCTCCACGTCTTTTCTTGGGAATCGTGGAGAAAGCCCATGGAAATGCAGCTCTCCGTGAGTGTATTAGCTGAGGACACCAGCATGGAGGGACGAAAATAATTTCTGCTTGCTGCAAACATCGTCTCGTGAAGCTGAGCACACACCCATGTGTGGAGAGCTGAGAGAGAGGACATGAGGAAAACAAGAAGTCTCACCCTCATCTGCAGTTCCCTTTGCTGACCTGCATTATCTTCCTTAAGCATAAGCAGATTCCTGCATGTTGCTGCGTGTTATCAGTTTTGGTCTCCACACTTTCCTAAGAAAATAACTACTTCCAGTTGCTGCGGGCCTGTGTGACATGCTATGCAGAGCTGCAAAGCACCATGAGTAAATTATGGCTGTCACCAGCTTCTCTGTCTAAAAAGGACTGCTACAAAAATAAATTAGCGCTGCCCTTGACCGCTGCGAAGAGTAAACATCTCACTCATGACTTTGCTAAGGAAAAGAGTGAGACCTGTACTCCACCACAGCCAAGCCTGCACAGACAATGTGTTCTCAACGTGAAAGAACAGCCACTGATCTAAACAACCGCAGGGAGATAAAATGTCCTAGTGCAAGAAAACAACTTTCAGCCTAGAGACAATTCCAGCCTTCTTAACCTGGGTCGGGATCAAGGACTCAGCTGGATCATGATCAGGAGAGAAGTTTAAGGCTCTTTCATAACTACTCTAAAGTTTCTTGGGGAGAGATTGAACCTTCAAAACTCCCTCTGCTCCTGGTGTGTTGTCAGATGGGGATGCCTGAAATGAAGCAGCTCTAAACCTCGCCCATCACTACGTATGACTTGTCTCATATTGCAAGAATTGTGCCTTTATCTCTAGGTTTGTAGAGAACAACTCCAACTTTGGCTTCAGGAACAGTACTTGGAACAGTTCTATCTGCATACTGGGGTGGAACAAACCATCTTTTGCATGTGGAGTCCTCCCTGTCTACACTTTTTCTTGAGGTTTTCAAAAGCCCTGATTCTAAACCAGAAGTTCACATGAAAATGTTCATTGCTGTGAGCGCTTTCTAACAAAACTGCCCAGTGGATTTTCCAGCGGTGGACAGGTAATCCAGAGATTATTTGAGAAGGCAATTTAATCCTCCACATTGGACTAAAACTAACCAGGGCACACCTGTGAAAAACTAAGGCACACACCACCCACATGTGTTTCTAAGCATGAAAAAGAGACAAGCTGAAAGAACAGGAAGAAGAGTACCATATCATTTTGTACTCCTTTTAATCTTGCATTGTGTGGCAAGAAGACATGTCTGTAGAGATGTTACACCTTGCCTAAAAGGCAGCTGAGGCCCCTGTTGTCCTTTCCAACATCTCTTGCTGTTTTTCCTATTCTCCCTGCAGCTCCTTGTCCCTCCTTTGTTATGAAATTCATCATAAGCTTAACCCAACTCCTATTTCCAGCCTCTAACTTCAAGGGAGTCAAAGTTCAAGGGAGCAGCGGCAGGGAGGGCAGGTAAACTGCACTTTCACATCGAGGCCTTGCCCCTCATCCTCCACTTCCCCACCCTCACACCTCTGAGAGTTGCACCTCTAAAAGCTGCTGGTAGCCCTTTTGGAGAGCAGACTTCACTGCTGAACACCCTGAAGGGAAGAGCAGGCTCAGCACCAGCCAGGATCCCTGGATCTGGTGCTCTTGCCCAGGCCATGGAGCTCTCAGCATCCTCAGGCAGCACAGCACAGCAAGGTGTGGGGCTTGGGCAGAGATGCCACTGCAAGCCCACGGATGGATGGATGGACCATGGAGCACCAAGGACCGAAGGCAGGACTTGTGAAGAGGTTGCCCTTGTGCTGGGTGTTTTCCCATCTCCTTTCCTCAGTGCTGACCAAGCCCAACGCTACTCCCCGCTCCCTGAGCCCTTCCTATCCCACCAGGCGTGTGGATCACCCCGTGCATCTCAGGGCCACGGCGCTCTCTGCCTAGTTGGGACATCCCAGCGCCCTGGCGGGCAGTGAGGTGTGATGAGCGAGGGCTGCAGCTCCACAGCAGGCCGGGCACATCACCAGCCGCGGCTGAAATGTTAGCTGAAGGCTGGGTGAAAGGAATCTGCCCAACAGGTGTGCTGGGAGCCTGGCACAGGGATTTGGGCCGGGGCCAGTGCCACTGAATGCCTGCTGTGCTGCTTGGCCGGCTGGCTAGAGTTACAGCAGGCTGGAGGGAGTGCCTCTTCATCTGCAGCAGCTTCTTGCTTGCTAGAAAATTCTCCCAATGTTCCTGAGCCATCTACTGCCCAGGAGCCACAGCCTTCTTTTCTTTTCCTCTTGCTCTTCCTTTTTCCACCAGGAGCCCATGCAGCTGCCCTTGGCCAGGGGTTGCTCCTCTGCAGCCCCGGTTTGAACCAGAGAACACAGGGCAGCAGGGAGCACAGCCCTGAGGTTTGGCTAGCTTGGGGCAACCATCAAAATCTTTCAGGTATGACCTTGACTGGTAGCAGAGGGCAGATCAGGGTGTGCTTGCTGGTGAGGTATCCTCAGACTGGGGATTTATGCAGCAGCCTCACTCCTCCTGCACAGTTACTCTCAGGACTGCCAGAACTACCTCATCCCAGCAGGGAAATTACTCCAATTTCTGGACTGTCATTTCAGAGCTGCCAAGTCAACCTTCTCACCACGCAACTAACAGATAACGATTGGAAGAGATCTAAGCACATCAGGCTTGATGGCTTGGGACAGTTTTAGATAGCAAGCTGAGTAAGAGCTTTCTGAGCCAAGGCAGTATCCTCTGCATCCTCATGACTTCAGCCACATGTCAGCCAGCCCTCACATGTGAATATGCCTGACTGTCAGCCAGAAAGCTTCCTGATGACCCTTTGACTCCCTTCGCTGGGAGTTTTGAGTGCACTGGACCACCTGACAAAAGAACTGGGGAAGCTTTCTTTGATCAGTTTTCAAATATGCCATTAATATTTTTTTTTTAAATAAAATTTTGACTCTGTATGCCTGAGATCAACAGTAGTTTTGCTTCTCATTCTAGTGGGATTTTTGGAAGAGCATTTAGTAATTCCTGTGCCTCTGTTCACCAACAAAAACTTCAGCAGGAATGTTTTTACCAAGTGCTAGTGCTTTATGGGGCAAATAAGGAAAGAAGCTAGAAAAGCTTGGACTTGCTACACAAGTGGCCTGATTGCTTCCTGAAAGAAGTTGTGAAATGGGAAACTTCAAGTACCCCAGCCTGCACAAACCTAGCCAAGTGTGGCTGGCCACAGTGTGACACATTCAGCCCACTGAAAACCTCTGCAGGACCAGAGCCATAATCACTTCAACTCTTTGTGCTCTTCATCTCTTATTCTTACTACTTGATTGACCTCCCAGGATGACAAAGTGTAGCAGAATCTATC
The DNA here is from genome assembly GCA_013397865.1 of Struthidea cinerea. Taxonomy (NCBI): domain Eukaryota; kingdom Metazoa; phylum Chordata; class Aves; order Passeriformes; family Corcoracidae; genus Struthidea; species Struthidea cinerea. The sequence goes on along the minus strand of VZTI01002588.1, from coordinate 57,962 downwards.
CAAGAAAAGTGCAAATCAAAATTCAGATCAAGAAGGGTTTTTCATCACCTGGAAACAAAAGCTAACGGAGCCAAAAACATAGATTATACAGGTGAGCGTTCCTAAATGAGCCTCATTCCTTAATTCTTTGAAACAGCAAGCATGCAATCAGGTCAGGGAGAATTGCTAACCTGAAACAATAATTATGATTTGCCTTTTGTGATTTAGCAATTAATTAGCATATGACTAGTGAACATTAGGTTTACACAAGATTGCAAATCTGTAGTCCCAACCCCAGCTGGAGGCTCTGTTAGACTATACTGCCAACATAAGTCTTAATAAGTGGATTGGTAATCTTTGTTACGGGTTTCTTTCCTGTTCAGAGGGTAAGAAACATCCCATTCCTCTAGGTCTGAACCAGGATTAATTGATTGGTCTCATATGAACCTGAAAGCCATTAAGAGCATGAAGGATGAAAAGCAATTCAAACTGCTTTATTACCATTTTCTAGTAAAGTACCAGTTTAGACTCTGGACCTACTGTGAAGCAGCAGGTTTCCAGATATTGACTGCGCTGGCATGTGCTTCTGGAAAAGAGGAAACGGCTGATTCCTAAAAGCAGAAACATCTGCTCAAGTCATGAACACACTTTCTGTCTGAGGCCAAACAGCAGGACTGCTAAAGAAGTCCCTGTGCTGCCAGCCACATTGGCCAGAATCACAGCAGAACAGTGGTGGAGCTGTGAACCACGCTGATCCTCCTTCACCCTCAACCTAAAATATTTGTTTTATGGGGCTCACCATAGCCCTTACCATGTTGGCTTTTACAAATAAGGCACAGAGAGTCTTTTTCTCCCTCCAGGTATGGGTGGAGGAGCAGAGTTGTTTGCACAGGAGAGTCATCAAGGAGTCCAGAGAGGCCAAACTTGCCACTCTGGGCACTGCACTAGGAGACTCCACATTTTGGATTATGGCTGCTGTCATACACCAGTTTCTTGGGCTGTTTGAAGCACTTATGGGCCCATTTAAATCAGTATTATCTACCAAAGTCTTCCTGACAAGGTAATGAACAAATATAGAGTACAATGTAGGCCCGGTGAGTACAATACTGATGTTAGGATCCCATCTGACATGCTTCCCTCCAACATCTGCCCTACGTTCAGTTTATTTGACAGAACTCCACAAGTAAATAAGGGGAGGTGACCATTCCAAGGCTTTTCTTGAAGCAGCAGAACTGCTAAATCCAGGCATAAATATCAAGATACTTTTGATAGTTTAGTGCCACTGGCAAGTGAACATGATTGAGGAACCGGACTGCCATTGGGACATTGGTCTGAGGTTCTTTGAAGAAAAATTATCTCCCCCTTTTTTCCTGAATTAGAAGGGTGGGCTTCTTCATCTGCATCAGGAGAACAACATCCTTAAAATCAAAAGAATGACAGCAAAGTCTGAAGAAAAGGGAGCAGACAGTAAAGTTCAACCTTGTGCCAACGAGCAGCGTGTGTAGACTTACATTTCGCAAAATAACTCAAGCAAAGCATGAGCTGAATTTCTCCCACTGAAGTCATCAGATGTTGTCATCAGACCATAAGCATTCCCTAAAGTCCTTGTGGAACGAGGGCCACAGGGCTGGATGCAGCCCAGGGAGAAGGGGAGTGCACAGCCAGCCTGTGGGCCATGTTTTCCAGCTCCTACTTCTCCTTCCTCATAAATCGCTCACCCCTGTTGTCTGCTTCACAGCATCGTGGGGACATTTCCTGCTTCAGAACCAATGCTGCAGCCTTTGATCCTGCCTGGGGCCCATAAATGAGAACCTACAGCAAGGGGCTCTTTCTTCTTCTTGCTCCCAGCCCTCACGAAACCACGTCTCCACCTGCACTTCAGCAATTCACTGGAGCACGTGCTTAACATTAAGGCCATGCAGGACTTACGTATGTGATTAAAATTAAGCATGCATTTAAATGCCGTGTGGAACTGGGACCTCAATGAGGATGGCTGTTGGATCAACCTGCTGTGACCCCTGCTGAGCGGATTATAACTCAGCCTTTCGTAGCATTCTATTTTTCCCCAAAAGTCATAGTTTATTCACTGTGTCTTGCAACAGAAATTTGAATGCTCCTGGGTTTTCGTTTTTCGTTCTTTTTTTTCTCTGTAACACTGTGCAAATGACATTGATTTTTCTAGCCCTGCAAATATTTGAGATGATGGAAAAGATTTCCCACACCCCCCAGCCTCCCCCTGATCCCATTCTGTAACACCTTTTGTGCACCAAGGAGGCATGTGAAACATAAACACACCTTGGGTGCTTTTAAAAGTCCTAGGAAGGAAATGAAAGAAATTTCTGTAAAAATGTCAAGTTTCTGCAAACCAAGTTTAAGAGGAAAACAGGTGGGCGTAGGCTTTGTGTGTGTAGCAGAACAAAGAAGAATGGTTAACCACCCACACCACAGAGATTCCTGACTTGTGTTCTTTTGACCATTGAAAAACGTGGTGGCATAAATAATCAGGCAGATTTCCTTCACTTTCTCTTCTGAAGGAACATTGCTTCCTCGCTGGAAGCTCAGAGAGGAACTCTGAATACACCTGACTGATCGAGAAGCAGAAGGAGATTTTTAATTTTTGTTTTGCAGATTCATATCTATGGATTATGCCAGTCCACTACCCCCACCCCCAAAAAAAATAAAAGAAAACAAAAGCAAAACCAAACAGGCCATGGGATCATCTGCATCCCTGCTGTAAACAGATTAGCCCCATGTCATGTGAAAACTCCTCATCACACAGCTGGGATTTAACGCGTGAGGACTCACCCTTTGCTGCGTGGCCCTGAATGCCCATTCCACCCCGAAGTTCCGAAGGCAAAATATTTTAACAGCACTTTTTCCGATTTACCTATGGCCCCTATTATGAACAGAGACAGCTGATCTTCCTTCTGATTTTTAATCCTTCCCTCTTTCTGTCCAGAAGGACTGCTTAACCTAAAACCTTAATCCTTAAGCTTGGAAAGTCTGTAGTCACTTGCCTTCAGAACCATGTTAGCTTTATCACTGCATCATCAGAAGTACTATTTTTTTTTTTTTTTTTTTTAACAGAAAAGTCGATATGCTAAGCCTCTCCTCCAGCACTGCAGTCTTCTGATATTTCACCCTGAGATACAGCTGGTGTCCTCGCCCAGCCTCACAGCCGGGGCACTTTTTAAAATTTAGGTTTATTTTATCATCCCAGGAAAACCTGGGCTAATCAAGAACCAAAGGGTTAGCAAAAATTTCACATCTTACCCTGAGAGAAGAGAAGAAGAGCTGTTCACCTTGAGCAGACAATTAAAAAGAGGGGTGAAAGCCCAGCGTCGTAAAGTCAAGGAAAGCTCTGCCATCCATACCAACAGGCCAGAATTTTACCTGGGATGTTTTATATGGTTCCTGGGTGCTCTTAGCTTTGGCTCTGCCCTCTTTGAGCAGAGGCTTTACAGCAGCTTCAGCCCTTTTTTTTTTCCAGTGAGAAACCACTTGTATAATTGAGCGTATGATGTTTCCTTTTTCTTTCCCCGAGAGTGGCTAATAACCTCACCCTTTATTAGAGATGGGAAAAAGCACATAAGAAAGAGATGCTGAAAACCAAAATTCATTATTTCTGCCACTCATGGAGGACTTTTTCTTCATTAAGCGAGTTATCTTGAGGGCATAAGGGAGCTTTAAATCCTTTTTCTCTGGTTCAGGCTTCTGTTCTCATACACTTTTACCGCTCCATCCAAGCATTTCTCCACTTACAGCCCTGGCACTTCATTTTTTTTGGTCTTTCTACTACACCTCTCACCCAGCTACCTCTCCCCAGGATTTGTTCTTTTAAAGACATCCAGAATTCCTCCACGATACATGAGATGCCTCTGTTTATACAAGATATGCAAAATATATGCTTCACATTTTCATGCCCCACTCTCAAATTGGGTAATACGAGAATAAATAAAGCATGGGGATGGTCTTGTTTAGCTCTCTGGTATTTATGAATGACAAGCTGAAACCTCTTTTTTTTCTGGATATTTACATTTCAAGTCTTAAATGCATTTACAGTATAACTCTTCATAATTATTTTTTTTTCACTCATGAAAAAACAATCACAGACAACATATCCCGCTTTTTTTTCTTTTGAAAAAGGCTACCTTTTCATGAAAAATAGAGAAAATTTGTAATATAGTGAACAAAGATTGACAAGTTTAGATTTAAGTGGTTACTTCATGTGAACAACTTAATCTAGTAGAATTTCCATTTTTTTATTAAAAAGTCATGAATGAAAACGACGGTCTTGTAGTTAATATCTGACACCATAAATTCATCAAAAACTGAACAGGGACCTATAAAATATCAATTACATGACTTTTGTGAGAAAAGCAAAGCAGTCCTTAACATCCAGAGTTTCATGACCAGTCTTTAGGGAAGGCATGCAAATACAGCCTTCATCTCATGGAATTTTCTGGAATTACAAATTCTTATATCTTTCTGGCATGACCGCCTGCACATGCCTGAAATCCTGCAGGGGAAAGTCAACACAGCTCCACTGAAACCACTGCCACCACACTGTTACCTACTGGGCAAGGATTTTGGGGACAAAAACGGAGATCTGTGTTCCCCACAGCACTGTCAGTGTGCCCACAACCAGCAGAGGTGTCTTGTGTTTCCATCAGACTCCTCCTCTGAAAGCTTTGTTAGCAGCTTGGTTAAATTAAAAATTCAATAGAATAGAATAGAATAGAATAGAATAAAATAAAATAAAATAAAATAAAATAAAATAAAAAAAAATAAAAATGTAAGACTCCTCTTGGTGACCCACATCTCAGCCTAACCTAGAGGCACAAGAAGACACGCTCTTCAGTTTTAAGAGTTTAAGAATGAGGACTTCAGTCAGAAATATTAGTGTTCCTGATTAAATAAAAAGCAAGGCATCAGAGAGCCTGTGTAACTTCTGTGGAGAATTGAGGCCTACTTTGGCTTACCTGAGCATATACATCATTTTTTGCATGTCTCTTGTGCTCCTAAGGCAGAAAGTGATGCTGTAGAGCTGTTGTAGTGCCAAGACTCTTGAATTTAATCCGTTCCCTTCTTCTTTACTAATATTATTTATTTAACAGCATCAGGCAAAATCGAGGCTCCATCCCACTCAACTATTCATCAGCAATGTCAAGCAGAAAAAAGGGAAAATGTGCAATTACCTAAGGTATGCAGAATTTGTCGTGTTAGGTCAGATTGATCCCATCTCCGACAATGACCAACAGCAGATGCTTGAGCAAGGAATATGAGGTCAGAGCTACCAGAGAGATCTTCTCCTGGTATACCCCTCCACATTCTGAAAAGGAAAAATAAATTAAGCCTCTACAAAGCTGAATATATTACTGCATGCTGTGAGAATTTAAGTTGTGTAATTGCCCCCGTGCTTAGTGTCGTGCACGTCCGGAAGGGGCTTCCAGTCGCTTCACTCCGATCTCACACTTTGAACAGCAGCTGGCTGACAGGGCCAGTAACTCCATCAAAAAATACCTGACCTGCTGCACCCCAGAACAGAGCTTTGAAAGTGCCGCCTTTGAATGTCTTGTCAGAGAGCAGCACCTCATCAAGTCATCCACTTTTACGGCAACGCAGCTCGGATTTTCAGCCCCGGCCGCGTTTGAACACCACCACCTCCCCAGCCCCTCCTCCAAAATAGGTTTAACTGGGAATGAAGTAAAGCACACACCTAAACAACAGGAGCAAAATCCGTCAGACTGCTCCCTGTGCAGTGGAAGCTCCAAACACAGAGGAATCTGAGGGCCTCTGGGGGAGTTAACACCACCGTGAGGGTGACAGTCACAGCGCTACTAATACTCAACCCTGCAAACTATTTGGCCAAAATAGAACAGGCAATCCCTTCATTTCTGTAGAACAATCCTCACTATATTGAGCTTGGATTGAGGAGCCTGAAGCTTGCCAAAACTTTGACTTTATCAAATGTTCTATAGTAGCTCAGCCAAAATCAACTCACTTTGACTGGTTGAAGAGCTTTCTGTTCTCTTCTACTTGGGGTTCGTGTATGTGCACCACTTGGGTCTCTGAGTGTTTCCAGTGGGGCACTGAGCAAGCCAGATGAGGTCTGCGGGGTGTCTGCTCCCTGACCCTCTCTCAACAGGTTGTTTGGGCTCGCAGGTATTCTGCTCACAGAGTTCTGTGTGTTTGCATGCATGCAGCCTCCACATAAGCATGTGCTTGTGGCTGTGTGTCTGCCCGAGCCAGGGCAATTTCAAAGAAGCACAGCTTCCTTTTTAAACAGTGGTGCAGTTTGCAATTGTCCTTATAAGGCCATTTCTTAGCCCTGACAAGGTGCTTCGTTCTGCTCAGCAAGTGCTGCCTTTGCAGGGCAGGGGATCTGCTCTGCTCTGCAGGCATGAAGGGCACTGGTTACCTCAGAAAACAAAGGGAAAGCTGATTGAGGCCCCATGGCATATTGTTCCCCTGCTTAAAATCCCTTCTGAACTGAAGGACTGACAAGTTCTTCTATAAAAGAGCAAAGTGCAATTACACCTAGAAGGAAACACCTTTTTGTTTTGTTTTTTTTTTCTCGATTTGTTTAGACGTGTGGCAGGAAGGGGCTAATCCCTTGAAAAGGACCATCTGAAGATGCAAAAAAAAACCCAAAAAAACCCAAACCAAAAAACCTAGCAAATGAGTGCAACAGGCATCCCGTTGCTCTGCTTATCCTGCTGCTTTGTGTGCTGAAGCATGGCCTTGCCAGGTGAGACCTGGAGCAGGGTTTTGGAGGAGCAGCAAGGGGAAGCGTCCTTCCCTTGCCTGAAAACCAGGGATGCACGGATGCTCTTCCCTCTCCACTCTGCTCCTACAGAGAGAAAAAAGCCAGTGCCTGAGCTGGGGAAGAGCTGGCAGAGGCTGCCAGTGAGGGCGAGGATGGTGGGACCACACCCAATGGGAAGCACCACTCGGAGCAAGGAAGATTGGATGCAGCAGGACCTCAAGGCTTGAGCTGAACCCGTTTGTGGCTGATGGAAAGGTTTCCACTCGAGTGGAACACACTAATGAGCGGCGGCACGCCTTGTTTATACGGCAGCGAGCGCGCAGTTCCCTGCTACGGGAATGAATCAGAAAGGTGCAAGCTCATCGTGAATATGAAGCCTTTCTTAGATACCAATCACACTACAGGAAGTCTTTGATCTTCAAGGAAAGCCTTATTTCGCCTTCAGCAACGAGGAATACACACACAGCGAGGTAGAAACCTCCTCCTCAAGCAATACTTGCCGGTTGTTCCACCCTTGCAACAAAACGAGGGTGAGAAAGTGACAGGGCTGAAAAACTCCGAGTGGAAACAGGACGAGGCCGCAGCTCAGGACGCTTTGCTGTTCATGAAAGGTGGCTTCCAGATTGATCAAATCCGACCAGCGTTCATTTTCCCACAGATTGTTTCCTGTATTTGGCAATTCAATTTCCAGCACGCCTCCTGCGCCCAGCCCCACCAATTGCCGAAGGACAGGACCGGCGTGCGAGGGGTTCTCCAGGTGTCAGAGGCAGCAGCAGGCACCGGTGCTCTGCACACTTGTGCAGAAATTGTGCAGGCCAGGGGTGGTTTGTGCCCCTCCTTGCCACAGGCGGTGAAGTGAGGCGCCTGTGGATGCCAGAGGCAGAATAATTCGTGATTATTCCTTTCCTTCTTCACTCAGCCAAACCCACCTGTGCCTCAAACTGAGCAAAGGCACTTTTTTCCTCTTAACTGCATGTTTTCTCCAGGCAATGCTGGTATTGAAAGGTTCAGTTTAGCCTTTGTGTTGCTTCACCTTTATTACAGATCTGCTTAACTGTGGTCTTTCAAACTTTGGTTTGTTCACCTTCCTGCCCTACTCCTCTCATTATTTTGAATAATGTTATTATACTGGTGTTTTTTTGTTAACACTTGCCTGAGAAGTTTTAATTCAGTGAGTATTAGTCTTTCGTATCTGCCATGCCTACCCATATTTTGGAAAGATGCTTGCTTCACTTTTATCCTGACGATTGCTTGTATGACTGGAATGCAAACACAAATTTCACAAAATTTGCCCAGATGAATGGATTACAACTTCCACTTAATTTTTTCTGCAGATCTCAGTGACTGGGGCTATAATTTTCCCAAATTCCCACAGGAGGGAATTAATCTGTTTAATCTACGATGCTAATAACTTCTGAAGTGATAAAAGTTTTGTGAAAATACTAAATCCCTGTTTTAAAAGTCTTCAAATCACTACCACTGTATTCAGAGAAAAAAATCTATAAAATATTAATATATTTCAGTACAACTATTCTTTCATTCAAGCCTCTGTTAGAGAAGACTGTTTTTTTAAACTTCTCCAGCCATCAGTAAGTAAGTTATTGGGATACCATTTATATATTGTTAATGACTTATTTTAAAAGTTGGATCAATTGGAATTTGTTTAGCACTTATGGCTAGAAAAATGCATGGAAGCACAAAAGAATTATTAAAATTACTTTTGAGACAGCAATTTTCTGTATACACTTATACAGTTTTACCAAAATGTTACTGTTACGGCTTTGGTAATTTTTATTCAGAAAATGAGCCATTAAATTAAAATACATTGAAATAGTCTTAAGAGTTTTTTTATTTCCTCTTCTGAGTAGAACAACAAAAAAAAAAATTAAAAATAGCCAACTTCTCTTGAATTTAAAAGTGTGTTTTCCTGACAACTTTACTTAGTGTCCATTAAAAATAACACACTGATTAATGAAAAGACACCTGAAATAAGAAGGGCCTGAATTAATTAGTGGCCTTTTGTGGAGTGTTTTTTAATACTTTAGAATAGGTTTAATTGTGCTCCATTTCATGGCTGAAGTGACCCAATACACCCATGTTTCTCAGGAAGATCAATTGAAAGCTATTTGAAAGCTATTGCATCTTTTTCTCTTATGTTTCAGAGGAAAGGAGAGCATAAGGAATGATTTATGCTCTCAAGACCACAGGGAAAAGAGTCACCAGTGGCAGGGAATGGGATTAATTTGATTTTTGTCCTCAACTGCCGGAGCATTTCTTAACAAAGCAAAGAAGATAATCAACAGTACTCACACTTCAAAATCTGAGTGCTTTTTTTACCTTTCGTAAACACTTTTTGAGACAGGAAAAAGTTAGATGGCCCTCTAGACATACATTTCTGTACAGCATTTGGCTCCAACACTTTGTTCCAGGTCAGATCTCTGGTCTTCAAGGCCCTTCCCAGCCCTGATTTCAACCTCCAGCATCCAGTGGAGAAAAATGAGCTGGGAAGGGCTGATAGAGCAGGATGAAAGACGTGGCTGGAAGGAGGGAGACATCCCTTCCTCGGCCTCCAGTGCAGGGTAAGTGTGTCCCTCTGGGGCCGTGGGGACAGCCAGCCCTGCTGGAGAGCAGATCCTTATGAAGGACATGGGGAATGCTGCTCCTCAGTGTGGTCCCTAAGGGATGGGAGAAATGAGAGAGGACAGAACTGGCTGACAGGTCCTGTCAGCAGTGAAGATTTTAGGTAAGCAGTGGAAGGCCCTGACAAAACTTGGCAGAAGTGAGGTTGAAATCGTGAGGAAAAGAGCCAAGACTGTGATCTTGATGTGGTGACTGATATTTTTTTTTCCCCCAGTGAGGGGATGAGCAGCAGTTACTGCACTTCCTACCTGAGAGCATTGAAGCAGTGGGATTCTTTTGCAGCGCTGAATTTCACACAGCAAGAAGAAGAATTACTGCTATACAGTGAAACTTGTGTTCCTGCTGCAGTCTTCTTCTAATAGTGCACACCCACAATGCTAAAAACTGCACATAAGCTTGCTCTTGCTGGTCTGGCTTGGAATCTAATAATAATTAAAAAAAAAAAATTAGAAATAGTGTGTGAACTGAACTGAAAAACTGAAAACTACAAAAAAAACCCCCAAAACTATTCACCTCGTGGTGCATACTTGCATTTAGGTGTCTTCATAAGATACATCTATCTGCATCACTGCGTATCTGTTAGGTGTTTTGGTGGGTCTTGGCTTGTTTTTTTTTTTTTTTTTATATAGTGTAATAATGTGTAAAACAAAGCAAGAATAATGGGATGTAGGAAACCATGAAATAAGAAGCGCAGAAGAAAAATGTCATCTTTGCCTGCTACTTTCACAGAGGTAAGTTGATGAAATCAGTGTCTGGTGGTTAAACTAAGAAAAGGATTGAATAGGAATGATGGAATTTCTTGATTTTGCAGGGCAACATTAGAGACAGGGGAGAGTATTGGTGCCTTTACATCACAGAGCTCTCTAGGAGCAGGTGCCTCTGTATCCGTTTGTGAAAATTAACAACGAGGAAAAGGAACAGACCTCCAAACTTGTATTCTGGCCTCAAAGCGTCCACTCCTCAAGTCGTTAATGTTTGAACAAGGTTAGATATCCACGGACAGAAGAACTGAGGAGGACTTTGAGCTTGGCACAGTGGGAGCATCCTGGTGGCAGGATGTATGTGGCTTGGCTGAAACTTCTTGGCTGGTGGGCAAAAGATCTGGAATCAGATGGGTTCCAATGCTGAGATGGCAGGAAGCCTCGAACAAAATGAAAAGGTTTGGCAGGCTTCATAACCTAGGAGTGGAACGAGGCTCCAAAACGTGTTCCAAGGCATCTGCAGCTGGGGTTGTGGGTCAGACAAGAAGATTAGTCTGAAGGGCTTGTCTACACAGGAAGTGGACTGGTTATATTGAAATAATGATACTGCTGAAGCTTGGCTCGTCAGTTTCCTGACGCAGATGAGACCTCAGCAAGGCAAAGGAATCCTTATGAGAGAGGGAAAGCACAAAGTTGGCTGGGTTCACCCACCAGGCTAAACTGTGGCTATCTCAGAGCTTGGTCCGAAGCTGGCTTTCAGTCCTGCTTGCTGGGGAGGACCAAGGAGAAGAGCTTTTGGCATTTGAACAGGTTTCCAGCGGGGAAACTGGGGTCCCTCTGATGGCGAACACTGGGACAGGATTCACTGCCAGGGAATGCCAGTGTCCATCCCCTGTGACTCACACTTCCCCTGCTCGTGTCCTTCAATCCCCATGCCCAAGGGACAAGGAGCAATTGTTTAACTTAACAGCAGAGGAGGATGGATGTTTGAAAAAACTGGCGGAGCACTAAACTGCCGTGAATTGACATCTGATCAGCGCAATTAGGTAGCGTTTGGTGGAACAAAACTGGTTAACACCAGCCCTCCAACCCCGGGAGTGCAAGATCGAGAGTGAATAAAGACATTTTGAGCTCTAAGGGCTCCTGACCAGCAAACCACACCTGAGTTGGTGTGCCAAAGCATTCTTGTTGCCGGGAAATTAGATGGCAGCTTAATTTTACACTGAAGATACTGAAACCCGTGAGTAACTGGCTATGAGGGCAATTAATCACTCAGTACATTAATCCCAGGGACAATTAAGTAGGTAGGCAAACCAATTAATTTATTGGAGTCCCTATGTATGCCATGGGTTCTTGCACTGGAAATTCCCATTTGCAGCTAGAAAGTTGTCAAGAGGGAAAATAGATATCACTGCAGCTCTGGACTTTCTCACCTGGAGGGCACAAGAAACACTTTGAAATTAGGGAATAAAAACTTCAGAGGGCTTCTATGAAATGATCAAAAGGGAAACAGTTAAACATGTGAGCCTGGCTCTAAAGCTGACGTTTAAGCTAGAAGAATGTGAAGAATGACAATTTAAGAACATACCGAGATGAATGAGAAGGTCCAAACCTCTTGGAGCTATTGCTCCAGGCTCTCTGCAGACTCAGAAGTACCTGCATCAGCTGTGTTTGAGGCACATTTATCAGAATTTAATTTGCAGTCACAACGACTAGAAACATGTTATACAACATGCACACTTGGGCCTTGGAGAACAACCGGGCACCAGGGAGAAGCTTCCACAGGCAACAGCACCTGCAGCAAAAAAACCACTGAGAACAGATCAGGCAAGCAGCAACAAGTATGATAATCCAGTCTAGAGACAGGGAGCAATTTTCGGTGCAAACTCAACTGGACTGGAGCTAACTGGCTGCAGAATAAACCCGATTATACCCCCTGCATGTGTAATTTACCTACTTTTCCTTCTGAAGAGCTGCGAACTTGCTATTGCTCTCACCTTTTATAGGCAAAACATGAACCCTTACACTTTTCCCTGAAGCTATCGATTTCTTTGTGGCTGTTCTGAAAAACTTTGGCTTGGTTACCTTTGCCACAATCAGTTCTGGCGCATTTCCTAATACCCACTGTGTCCCTTTCAATCTGTCCCAGATCCCACCACTAAATATCAACACGCAATTCCCAGACACATCTCAGCCTTCTCCTGAACCCCCTTTCCTGGTTACTACTTGCGCTCAAGCAAAGTTTGAACATTTCTTTCTCTTTTCCCTTTTTTAACCCCTTTTCCTTATTTCCCTTCCCTTCCCTTCCCTTCCCCTCCCTTGGACTCTGCTGAACAAGCCACTGTTCATCTATCATAATAAACACTTCTTTTTGGCTATTTAATATTAGAGCATTGTCCCTACATTGGTCATATTTCCTTTTTTTTTCTCTTCCAGGTCCTTCCTTAAGGTCCACTTTCCACCAGAAATTGTTTCACTCATCAAGTGTGTGTGTGTGTGTGTGTGTGTGTGTGTGTATAAACTTTTCAAGGCCCAGAGCAGAAACCATAACATAACCAACATATCTGCTACATCTCTGCTCAATTATATCACTTCTCATTACATTCCATGTCAAGTTTTGATGCTCGGCATGTTTTACTATTAGAATAATAAGTACCAGCTTGATTGCAGCTATATCTTTTGAAAGACTACACCGAAAAGAGTACCACCCACTTGCAGTTGTCAGATTTTCAGATAAATTAGTTCATTACTGAGGAAATGATGGCTTTTTTTTTTCTGCCATCTTCTTTTGAAATTAATTCAAATATTAATGTATTGATTGGACAGGTGGCATTTACATAGAGACTGATATGTATAAATAATTGTTACCTTTCTGAAGACAGAATGGGATGCTGAAACATTTTTGCAATTATAGGTGAGGATTTTTTTCCAAGTGTGCTGGTACTATTTGTGGACTTTCTTTCGTGTTCTTCTTTGCATCTTTCTTTTGTCCTACCTTCTCCCCATTAATGGGATCCACCCAGTCACCTCAAGTGCCTGGGTTTCCATAAAAAGCCTGGAAAATCCTGATATTTGGTGATGGCAAAAAAAGGAAGCAAAATGTACCCAGCTGTTTCCATGTGTTAGTGTAGAAACATTACTATGTGCAGCTGCAATACAGGTAAGGATGTCTGTAAATCATGAAGTATATTTGAATTCTGTTTGATTTTTTTTAAATATACAATGCAGCACCTGTCTCCTTAAATATGAGGTTACATTTCATGACAATAGGATTGGCCACCCCTGACTAGATCAGCCTGCAGTGTAATCACTGGAAATATGAACTCACATTACGAATGGTGCATCTTCAATTATTCTAGAGAACACAACAGCTGCGAAGATAAAGACTGGAAAAAATGCCTTCTGCATAATTGTCAAAACACCAGTATAGGTGAGATGTTGCAGAAGAAGGGCTCCTTTGAAATACAGCATATTAAAATAAATTAATGCAGAGAGAAACTCAGCAAAAGTGTGGTTTGAAATAAAGGAGGTCAGGGTGGGCATTAGGAGACAATAACTCTGGAGAGATCAGAGAGGGGAGCAGAAAAGAAATGTACTTTTTAAAAAGAGACTAAGACTTCATGAGCTATCACTGTATCATAGATAAAACACCAGTGGAGAGAGAAACACGCAATCTCAATATATAACACCTACAAGTAAAAAGAGAAATCTCTAAACTACTGAAAGGAATTGGTAAAGATTATTAACCCAATTAGATGCAAGAATGAGCCAAGCAGAAGGCTTAAATTAGCAGTTTATCCATTGGATTCAATGAAGCTAGCCAAATTGCATCAGCTGAGGATTTGGCTGATCATTTGGAGATGCGGAATAGGGGGGAAAAAAAAATAAGAAATGCCATAAATACATGGGATTAGAGAAAATTCAATCTTTTAACAAAGATGAATGGCCAGCAGATGGATGAGGAAGACCTTGATTTTGTGCTAGTCAAGAATTTAAAATCCTGAGCAAAATCTTCAGAGGGATTTTGTCGAAACCTCTCCAGAGTAGCAGCGGCAGTGACAAGCTCAGAGAGAGGAAAGGTGGGCCCAAAACAAATGACAATTATTAGAAGAATAGAGCTTTGGCAGGCACTTCTGCAATGCTCCACTTTCTGCAGTGTGCATCCCTCTGCTCCCAGGGAAAATGAACTGGAATTGACCCACGGGTCCCACTGGGACTTCAGCAAAAGCTGAAGAAGAAACACCTTCATTAGGAGATAAACTATAAGCTGAAGTAGATCAAAAAGTAGAAGATAAAATACATTGTTTCCCTTTTATATCTTCAAAGGCATGCAAGATGGGAAATCAACTACGCCTGAAATCCTTCCACAGGCAACAAAAATACCTACAGGAGTTGCTTCAAAAAATGAAACTTGGGCTAACTTTGTAATGTATCAATAAAAATGTCATCAAACTGCATATACCAGACGGATTATTCCGTGGTACCAGGCACTTCCCTACAAAGCCAGAGATGGCCTTGATCAATTTTATGGTGTGTCTAGAAAAATTAGGTATCAGAAAAACTGGCTGGGAAAGGGAACTCAAGCCTTTTGGAGGCTGTATATTATACAAGTTGATTAGGACATACAGAATAAAAAATATTTGGCTGGTATTTGAGAGCTTAAGTTTTAGAAATACTAAGGTGTTGGACATATCAAGAGATGCAAGAGTTGTATTTAGGTCTTAAAAAAAAAAAAGGGAAATGCTTTTCTGAAGGGTACACAAGTAGAAATGGATTTGTATTGAATTGCATACATCTAGCAAAATACACGAGGAGGGGGGCACACACTGGAAAAGGACCAGTAAATATAGCCAGAAACCATTTGTGTCTAACCCACAAATTCAAAATCATTTCACAGATCACTCAGTACCTCTCTCTTCTGAAGACCACATCAAAATGTTTCTCTCCTGAAGTCTTCTTACCAGTGAGCATAATGCAATATTGGGATACCCCATCCCAACCAGCAAACTGTTGTCATTGTCCAGAGGTCAGATGATGTAAAATGACTGCAGTTTCAATCTCATTGACTCAATCTAAAGCCACACTGAAGGTAAATGAAATCCAGCTGTGTCTTTTGAAGGACTGAATTTCATAAAACTTAATTTGCACCTACAGCAAAGAATATTTTGCTTCTAAAGATTTCAAAAATGGAAAAAAAATAGTGAATTTGATTAAGCTTCACGGTCACTGCTTTTTAGCAGTGAGAAGTGAAGTCAGGATGTGCCTTTAGTTGCTCAGAAATCCTTGTTATGGTAATTGCAGATTTTTGCAAAGTCAGTTTGTTGCTTGTCTTCTAATGGTGGATAAAACATCCTTTTGACCAGACTGCATTCTATTATTTTATTAAATCAAACTCATCACTGAAGAGTGGATATATGCCGACAAATTACTTAATAAAGATCTAGGGCCATTTGTGGTTCACGTTTTAGTGACTACGGATGTGTTTCGCTTGGTTCCAACCCAGTTAATTTTAACACTGAAGGAATTCTTTTCTGTTAACTCTACTGCAAGTTTCACTGGTCTCCAAGCACAAGTTTTTCCGCTGCCTGTACTTTTAGACACCTTCTAAGGCTGGGGAAGTGTGACCTGTGGTACCCACGAAACCCACCTTGCGGTCTACCGCAGCCTGCCAACACCACACATCCATTATTCCTGTCTCACGCCTCAATTAAAATGTTTTGGAGTAGGGCTGCTTCTCTCTGCAAAGTGATTTCCCGGGTCCTGGTCCTAGTGAAGAGTTTCTGAGGAATATTGGGGGCGGGTAAAAACCTAACTGCGAGTTTACTCACACATTTGACTGCCCAAGATTCATTTTCCTCGAAGGAGCAAAACCTCTATTTCTCTAATAATTGCCACAATATGCATCTATCAGAGAAGGAAACGACTTCCAATACCCAGCACGGTCCTCACCAGCGCACTTCTCTTAAGCATTCTCAGCAACATAAAAATACACCTTTCTGTGGGTTTTCAACATGTGTACTACATTCTAGGGTGTCCTCGCAGGCAAAGTGATCTCACCAGTGAAGAGCTGGCTCTTGGAGATTCCAGTCAGACCTCTTGGATTCCAGTCTGAGCTCTGTCAGGTAAAAACAAAAGGCATTTCAGATTTTGTTAGCAGGCTGAAAGTTTTAATAGGAGAATTTTCTGAAGAGTTCTTAAGAGCATAGATTTGGACTATTTACACGTAAACCTTCTTGAATCCACTGCCTTCTGTAAGAGAATCTGCTTAAAGAAAATTTTATTGAGATATCCCTTGTCTTTCACAGATGAGGGCAAGACTTCAGTGTTTCCAGCCAGTTTCTCCTCAAAGTCCTTTCACAATAAGGAAATTCTTGGAGGTTAAAAAAATAAGTGAGTTACCAGGGTAAAGGTCAGATCAGCACATTACTAATCTTTTTGAGACAGGAAAGTGAAATTCTCTCAATAGCTGCAGAACATACTATTCTACGGACAGACTGATATTTAGTTGCTCAGGCAGCTGATACAATACTTACTCACCTCTTGCAGAAGGACTTTGAAGCCTGGCTCTGGTAGGATGAAACAGTCGTGAAGAAGAGTAGAATAAACAGAAGTTCATACAAACTTGTCGTAGGAAAAGGAAGAAATCCGTCCAAATCTGGGAAGGAAAAAAGAGAAGCCACTTCCAGCTCTGGGAGTGGACATTAACAACAGCGCCTCGCTGCTGATCACGTACAAAGATTGTGATCTCAGTGTCTTATTTCCCACATTGCTTTCCTGGTCTCTCCTGCTCACTAAGGCTGTGTTCACTGTCCATGCCAAATGTACCAGTTCACCATCCTGAGGAGCCATTAGACCCCATGGAGAAACAGGTTTGGCTGGGGGCAGTGGGCTACGGGGAAAGGAAAGTCGGAACAGCATCATCCTGATCTTTCTACACTGTCTGCTCTCCCCTCTGCCTCTGGCCCTGCTACCCTGGGGCTCACTGTGCAGCCTGCACGGGCTGCTGCGGCTCAAGGAGCAGGATGGAGGTGTCAGCCACGGCCTGGCCGTGCAAACCTGACTCACTGCACAACAGCCAACCCCAGTTTTAGGGATGAAATGCTTGGGACTGGGCTCAGGCTGGTCACATTTTTCAGGTGAGGAAAAATGCAGTCAATCCGAGAGGCTGGAAAAATGTTCGGGTTTGTCTGTTTTTTTCTTTTCTCACCCCAAGCTTTTCTTTCCCTTGGTGGAACATCGACCATCTACTCCACATCAATGACCAAAGGCTTCACTGTTTTATTTAAAACCAAGATCATCCTTTTCCTGCGGCTTCAAACCAACACGGCGGTGGGGACACCACCACCTTCGCTGGGAAGATGGACAGAAGCCGAAATTCCTCTCCAGCTTCCCACCCGTGGGTGGGCAGCGGGGCTGCCGTGGGCTCTGCCAGAGGAGCCCCGGGAGATCCTGCCTACAGCCCGACGTCCCCCGGCGGCCCAAATGCCAGCACCCAGAGAGGAGCAAACTTTCTTCATTGCCCTTAATGGGACACTTAACCCGCCGGGGTAATTAAGACCAGGGGGGCTGTCAGCACGATTAACCTCTTTACTGCCGGGCGCGGCACCGAGGGGAGCCAGGAGGGTCCCCCCGCACTCCCACCACCCGCGGAGGGTCCTTCACGCCCCGGGCTCGCCCCCATCTCCCCGGTAGCCAGAAATGCCGGTTCCTGCGCGAAACCATCGGTCCGAGGGCTCGGGGGTCTCCGGGGAGGCTCCCCCCTTCTCTTTTCCCTGGTGGCCGCTTCTTCACAGCCCAGCGTGTCCACCTCGCTGCGGGCTCTCCCCGGCGGCGCTCGGAGCGCGGCGGGGATGTCACAAAGCCTGCGGGAGGAAGTTATGGACCACCGGACCCCCGGGGAGAAGCCTCCCGCCCCGTGCCCCCCGGCGCTGCCCCACAGAACCGCGGTTCCTCCGGCCGCCCCGATCTCCTCCCGCCGGGACCGCGGGTGCGTGTGCGGAGCCCCGCTGTCCCCCCGGAGCTCGGGGGTCTCCTCCGGGACCGCCGCGGGAGGGACTCCCCCTCCCCCCCGCCGAAGGACCGGGGGGATAGGGCGGGAAAACACTTCCAGACTATCTCCATGAAGATCCAGTTTCTTTCTTTCTGGTCAGAAGTAACGTGTGTTGTGGTTGTGGGTTGCTCTTTCTTTCTCGCTCTCTTTTTATTTTTATTTTTGTTTTCGGTTTGGGTTTGTTTTGTTTTGTTTTGTTTTCCCTTTTGTTTGTTTGTTTGTTTGCTTGGTTTTTAAATTTAAGATATAATGCTGAGAGACAAAGAGGTGAATTATCTGCCTCGGCGTTGATGGTACGTCAACATTGCAAAGCCCAGGCGCTCTGTTCCTGCGATGAGGATGATTTATAGAAAATTGCAGGCAGAACACATGCACATTCTGGCAGCCGTAAAGACAGTCCCTCCCTTTTCCTTAATGTTCTTTTATCAGCTTCTTAGGAGGTGTCCGCTCCGTTTGTCTGCATGAAACCAGTAGTCTTAGTAGGAATCCTCAGTTTTGGTGTTTTTTCCCCCTTTCCTTAAGGAGGATTCTCTAAATCCAACAGTGCTCCTTCTGCCCAGATATTATCCTTCCTCCCATTTCTCACAGCACTTGTTTGGGGTGGAGAGGGGGGGAGCGGAAAGAGGGGAGAGGACGAGGAGGAGGAGGAGGAGGAGGAGGGAGAAGATCTTTCTCCTGTTTAGTCATTAACTTGCATGGCTCAAAGAAAAAGAAGATATAATGGGAGAGATCCTGCATGTGCGCTTTGTACTCACGGCATTCTTGCGCATGGGAAAATCGGAGGGTGCATGGGTTTAATATTTGACCAGTACCTGGGCGACCGATTTTCGTTATTTTATTTTATTGCTATTGTTAGTATTTCTGCATTTGGTCTTCAGCTGAGCTGGGAGAGACAAGGAAGTTCTAACATGCCTGACGCTTCTCCCAGAGTCAGTAAAACCTGAACTCAAAATTTCCAGGAGATCACCTCAGGTTCACCACTCATATGTAACTTCCTCGGAGCAGGGGAGGATCTCCCCCTTCACCCGAACCGGAACTCCTTGGTTCTAGTCTCTCTTCCAGCCCATGCGAACTGCAGAGAGCTTGAGAGCTCGAGAAACCCCACTGATGTTCCAATACCAGTCATGCCCTTGTGCTCAAATTGATTTTGCCTCACTCCCGCGTATTGATTCACTGAGTCTGCACGTAAACCCTAATTCCTCCCGCCCCTCCACCCCCATCCCCCTTTCCCCGCTAGACATAACCCCAGGAAGAATCTGACCTGGTGCTGTGGAAAGATTGGAGGCGGGGGGGGGGGGGGGCGGTGGGG
>VZTI01002588.1:24357-36551 GCA_013397865.1 Struthidea cinerea | reverse complement strand
GGGAAATATGGGGAGATAAGTGAGATACCAGCCGAGCTTTCGGGGTGGGGGTGCCTGAGAGGATATGTGTGTGTGTGCGAGGTCTGGATGGTGCTGTGCGTGTGGACTTGGATCAGAGACGGGAGACACACGGAGGAGAGAAAAGCTCCGTGCTGGCACGACCCAGGCAATCGGGTGACCTCTTTCTTCCTTTCTTTCTTTCTCGCTCTCTTTCTTTCTTTCTTTCTTGCTTTCTTTCTCTCTCCCAGCCACTCTCCCCCTCCTCCTCTTTCTCCTCGTCCCCTCTCGCTGCCCTCCTCGCCGCTGGCGAGGCTGGTCCCTCACCCCGGCGGTGGTGCCCCCACCGCGGCTCTCCTGGAGTTGGGATGCGGGGGTCCCCGGCGGCGTCGGGGCTGGGGGGCTGGTGGTGCCCGCAGGAGGTGGCTTGGAGGAGGACAGCGTTCAGCTGGAGAGCAGGAGCCATTACACACGCTTGTGCTCTCCTTTGAGAGAAAAGAGAGCGAGAAGGGAAGAAAGGAAGGGGAAGGAGCCCACTTCTACTTGCTCAGTTCCCCGATGTCCCTACCTTTAAACCAGGCAAAGGAGAAGGCGCTTTCTCCCCTGCCCCTTTCTCAACCCACCCGGAGCAGGTTTCTCCCTATCTCTCCCCCTCTTTCCCTTTCTTTATCTCCCTGTCCTCCATTTGCAAGCTGTCTGCTTTGGTTCCAGTCCAGGCTCCACAACACAAAGCTTCTCCTCGCTCTCGCACACATGCACACACACAGTCCACAGGCTCTTTATGTCTTCTGGAGTAACCTTCTCCTTCCCCCCCCGTCCCCCCCGGCTCCTCTCAGCATTGTGGTTTCTATTCTCCACACGGAGAGATCCTCCTGGAGCTTCATGTAGTTGTGATCTGATAGGAATTCTTCCCCCTCCCTTCACCTCCCCTCTTTTTGGGGGAGAAAAAGGGAAAAGTTTCATTTGTTTTTCTGGTGTTTGGAAGGGGGAAGACCTTCAAGTTTTGAGTGCTTTCTGCTCCTGCTTTTGTGTGCGCGTCTGTGGGGGTCTGTTTGTCTCATGAAGCTGCTTGCATGTCTAAGAGGAAGTGACTAGTTTGGCAGAGAGCTGTGATCTGAGTCAGGTAAGCCATGTCATGTTCTCTAGCTCCACCAGAAAATGGAGGAGAGAGAGAGTAGACAAAGCTGAGATGGGAAGTGCTCCTAACATTGTGGATGTCTCTCCATGTTTTGAGGCTTTGCTGGGCAGGAGCTGGCTTAATCATGATTTTTTCCCCTAAGGTTTCCTTCAGATTTTTCAATGCACAACATTGTGATGGGTCTTCTCGCTGTCTTCATGCTATCAGGAAATGAGGAT
Organism: Struthidea cinerea; assembly: GCA_013397865.1. Taxonomy (NCBI): domain Eukaryota; kingdom Metazoa; phylum Chordata; class Aves; order Passeriformes; family Corcoracidae; genus Struthidea; species Struthidea cinerea. The sequence goes on along the minus strand of VZTI01002588.1, from coordinate 35,198 downwards.
TGGAGGAAATTGCTCAGATTCTCCTTCACACAGAGAAACACATCCTCAGGCTTTTTTTCTCTGATGCTTTCATGCGGAGGTCACCTTTCTAGATATTTTTCTTTGGTTAAAGACCACAGGATTTTGGAGGTTGATCAGTTGGCCAAGTAAATAGTGTATATAAGCATATATTTATAGATTTCTGAAAGCATTTGGAGGTAAGTGCATGCAGCTTGAGGCTGCTCAGGTTCTTCCAGAGGGTATCATGAAATGTCTCTTTTTTTCCTAGGTGCTGATGCCTAATTTTTTGGGATTTTTAACATCTCATTTTCAAGAGCATTCCTTCTTTTGGATGTGTTTTAAATTAAGATGGAATATTTCTCTCCACTCACTAGGTTGCATTAAAGTGATACTGGCAAGCTTTTAGTAGGTTCCTCAGAGCATCATAACATACATAATTTCTCTTGGAAAAAGCAAAACGGTTTTCACAGCTGTCTTTTTGGTGTCATAAAATATTCTTTTTTCCTGAAAACTTACAGCAACATTCTTACTGTGATTTTAATGTCATTATGGAAAGCTGAGATCTTTAAAGTGAGATAGCAGTTGAGCAGGAATTCGTGTGCTTTGTTTTTAACCCACCTTTTAATCTGAAGCGGTTTTGAGTAGACCCAAAGCAGGCCTCGGGTCTTTTCCCACCCACTGAAATTTGCACATCTACTGCTGCACAGTAGATGCAGTTCCTCAGTAAGTTCAAAATACCTCCTGAAATGCGTGAGGGGGATGCCAGGGTGCAGTGCTGCTGAGCTTGAAGGCACAGCTCCATGGAAAGGTGTGAGTAATGCCCATACGTTGGTTGCTCTGAGGGCTTTAAGAACAAATATGGAAAGATGTTAAGTGGCAGGATGGGGGGACCAGCGAATGTGAATCAGAACAAGATCCCAGATGTGCAAAAAGCCAGAAAGATTTGAGGATTGCAGTGACGGGTGATGAACTTGAGATCCGGCTTAAAGGTTAAAATCAATGCCCTTGTTTTATTTTTTTGCTGTGGAAGAAATGTTTTAATGTGTAATCTAATATACTTTAAAAGGATATTACTGTATCAACTGTGCATTTCTTAAGTTCTGGTTGCTGATGCGTCACCCAAATTACTGAGATACTCAGGTTGTCTCCATCTTTCAGAAGAGGGCCATGGAACATACCATTTCAGGTATGTTTAATCTTATATTTTGACAAAAAGAGAGGTTACCTGCTTTTGGTTTTGGGGTTTTGTTCATTTGTTTCTGCTGTTGTTGTGGTGTTTTGGGTTGGTTTTTTTTTTTCCCCCCTGAGGTGATATTCTTTGATGCATTTTTCAGTCTCTGCACAAGTCCAAATCAGCCATTGAAGAAAAATTGAAAAAATGCCCACTGACCTTTAGTTATTTGGGTCAGATCCCAAATATCCATCCCCTATATGGACTGTCTGCAGAGTGCTTGTGGTTCTCTCTGGGAGAGCTGTGGATCTCTCCTCTTACTTCTGGGGAGGTCAGCCCAGTGCTGGCACTGCGGGGTGCCCTGCAGAGACACTGCCCTTGAACGTGGCATCTGCAATCCAAGAACAACGCTGAGATTTAAGATCAGGATCTTTATGGGAGGGCCTCTTACACCCTAGAAAACCAAACAACATTGCAGTAGTTTGAGCTGGAGTGAGAATGGTGGTGTTTTAATGGTTTGTTTATTTGTTTGGGTTTTTTTTTTTTTTCCCTTGGTTTCCTCACCATGAGACTGAAACCTCTTTAGAGAATTATATTCTTGTTAATGGTGTTTCTTGCTCTAGTTCTGCCCACACAGACTGAAGTTCACCTTGCTATTAAAATACCTAGCTGAAGAGCTTTTATTTAAAAAAAACCGCAAAAAACAGCCAAAACAACACAAAACAATTCTACCCCCCAGAAATCCCAAACAAACAAGCAGACAAATAAGAAAAACCTGAAAACCAATTGGTTTTTAAAGAAGCTTCAGAGAGAAGACCTTAATTCATGCCATGGTGGTGACATGAATGTTTCTCCTAATCAGGCATAAATTTCTTCATTCAGACAATGGCTTTCAGTTGCTTTTGGTTTGGGGCACACAGAACCTTTTCTTGGTGCAAGCACTAACAGAAGGAATAAGCACTGATACCTTGTTCTCCAGCATTTAAATACGCTTCTCTTAATCACTTTTCTCACACCCATTAGACACAGCCTGTGAACCACTGCTTTAAAAACATGTAAACAATTACTCGATTTCCTTTTACATTTTCACCAGCTTCCTACCAGGTTATGTTGATGAGAAACTTAAGATGCCATCTTTACAATTTCCTTCCGTAATTAAAAATACTATTTTGTTGCAAGAGGTAAACTAAAAATACAATCGTGTGTGCTTAGATTGTGAAGAACATGAGCACATAATGGGGTGCTGGAAAGGGAAAGCAGGACAGCTGCAAGTGGAAATGGAAAAAAATATGATAATTCCAATCCAGTAACCTTTATAGCAAATTCGTTAGTGTTGTGAACTTTGACTTTAAAGAGGGCTGACTTTTATGAAGACCAATACAAGGATGATTAAAAAGAGAGTTGACAAGTAGATGACTATTGTTCAACATAGATGTCTGGACATCTGGCAGATGTTCCTCTGGGCCCCAAGGAATGGGCAAGTTTAATTTTAGCCTTAAAAAGGAAATGGGAAGAACTTAAGTCTTACAATAGTACAACTTACAGTTTGAGGCAGGTTACTTCGGAAGAGCTTAAGAGATACCTCTTGAAATCTGGAACTCCCAGAAACCCAGTGTAAATCAGCTTTTCTTATTGGGTTTTCCTGTTATTCCAGTCAACGTGTGTGGAGTTACAATATAAACTGAGATTACCTCAGTTTAGTGTAACACTTTCTCTGTGTGGTGTTGTGGATGATTTCCTTAATTGGGCAGAACAACACTGCTTTGAAGTAAGAAACTGCATAAAAAGGACTTAAAAGTGCGAAACTGGTGAATAGCTGTGTACTATTCATTAACTAATATTGTCCCGTGTTGAAGCTTCACCAGGCAAACTTAGGGACAAATGCAAAAGTCCCCAATGAAATAGTGATTTGAAGAAGCTGCTGATAGAGGAAGGAGGTCCTGTTTTTCACAGATCAGGAAAGGCCTACAACGGCCAAGATGTCTGTGTCGTTTCGTCTGTATTTTGTTTCCTTATATTTTGTTACAGTTCCAGTCCATGGTAGGAGGAAAATAACGGAAATGCTCCTTTAGCATCATAGATTTCTCTATTTTGACTCTTAACAGATATTTCTCTACTTTAAAGTAAAAGATGATATATTTTTGTGAACTTGTTCTGGATGAATATGGTCTGCTACCCATGCCAGAACTGTATGATTCGCTTAAGGTGCATACTTGATCCAAGATGTGTTCCAGCATGAACTTCTAATTGCTGGCTTCAGCAGAGATGTTGAACTTCATCAGTCCAAATGCTTGCTTGCTTTTCAAACAGTTGCTTCTCTCTAGGGTACTAAACAATCTAGAAATCCATGGGCCCATAGGAGGTGAACAGGAGGTCTGCTAAGTTATTTGAGAAGAGAATGAGAAATGCCATCTTACTCTTCAGAGAGTGAGACTAATTTCTGAGAGGGGAAAAAAAGAAAAAATAGGAGTGTGATGAGAGTGAAGGTTGCTTAAACATCTAACTTCTCAGAGAGAGGAACTCAAATTGTTTAGCCAAGAGGTGCTGGAGAAGGTGGTGTGATGCAAGTCCTCAGCTGCTGGCAGAGACACAGTTAACATTGTAAACGGTTGAACTTCAGCATGGCACTTCTCCAAATGAGTTGACTGTTGAAAATAAAATGTTCCAGAAGAACTGGGAGAACAGGAAAGAAGTTAAAATAGCATGGTTTGTATGCCAGTGCTGAAAGAAGAAAAGGGGGGAGGAAGGGAGATAGATCGACTTATGATAATTATCTTGTTGGTTGTAGCAAAAAGAAAAAAAGGGGCATTAGTAGAAGTTTCCACACTTGGAGGACCAGGTTTAATAGCATGTGGTCTTCATTTTTGTCCTGAGTTTGGAAGTACTCTTCTGCTTTCAGGTTGTGTTTGGGAAGTTCAGCACATAGGTAAATACAAAACCATGTGAGACTGTTTTTGGGTTCTGTTCTGTTTTGTTCCTTTAACTTTAAAAACAATACCAAAGGACTAAAAAGTCTGCCCCTCATCTCTCGCGCTTTATTAAGCTGTGCCAGAAGTTGCAGCACAAATACATCTCTAAAGGGATTTGAAGGAGAGGAGAGAGTTTGAGATGAGGAAAGGGGAATCTTTGTGTCTAGTGTGTTATAGTTGAACATAATTTTAAGTACAATGTAATTCTTTTTTTTTTTTCTGTGCTCTTTTCAGCTCTCTGGGAGTTGAAGATCTTGGTACAGTTGCTTTGGTCAGCTTGAGGCAACATATGTTGCTGCAGTAACTGGAAATATCCTGGCCTAATCACTACTTGAGGGAACTGTTCTTGCAGCAGTGTTTGGGAAAGAGCTTTCCCTTGTCGTTGGTTTTTGACTGCTTTGCAGTCATTTTTGGAGATCCATTGGTTATCAGGACATTTGCTCCAGACCTAGCAGCAATGCTGTACATTGTATTTTACCTTGATCAAAAGTCTCATCGTTTCTGGCTGGTTTTTGTGGTATAATTATGGACCTCCAGAGCTGCTGTCTAGGGGGAGTACAGTGGGGTTTTGGCTTGGGCTAAAAGCAGCTTCTTAGGTAGAAGATGACAAGATCCATCAAGAGAAGCAATTAATTTAGTTTAGTTTAGCTGGTAATTGAAGGAAAATGGAAACAGGAGATCTCAGGATGTTCAGGAGTTGTTCTTGAGTGGAGCCAAACGCAATTTCTTTAAGAATACTTGTTTAATAATGTCAGCATAAAGAGCTGTAGGCACAGCATCAATGTCATGAGTGGTTAGGAAGGACTTATTTAGAGCTTGTTAGGGTAGCAATCATTGCCAGGCCAGTGTGTGTTGAGGACGAATAATTCTGAGAAAGCACTTGATTCACTGGGCTACTTCTATTAGTTTTGAACCAGTTATATTAAGTATTCAGTTCCTGAAGTGTGTCACTTGTTACTTCCTGGTGGAAAATAAGACCTTCTAATTGGGATTATGTGTGAAGAAGCTAAGTGCTTGCATTATGTGGCTGTGTTTTTCCTTCTCCTTCCAGTTCCAGGAATGTGCAATTAATAACTTGTTAGTCATTTAGATAATGGGTGCTCAGCAGCCCTGGGTGGTGTATTTGCAGCACTTGTTACAGATGCAGGCTCTATGCTGACCTGAAGATTAGGAAGTAGGATGTTCATCAGTGGCATTACTGTTGCTATTAAAAAGGTCTGGAAAGGGGCCTGAGAACCCCAGCTGCTGTCATGGTGTGGAGGAAGTCAGGCCTTCAAAGGATACAAGGATTAGAGCGTCAGGAAAAGTAAATGGTAGCATCAGCACAAGTAGAAAATAGGCAGAGCTATTCAGCAAACAGAAAAAAAGTAGGCTAGGGCATGCCATAATTATGTGCAGTGGAAACTTGCTGCTAACAGAGCAGTGGCGTGGGGTAGACAGGCAGGAGAGAACGATTTTTCAAGACAAAACAAAGCAGACATTGCAGAGAATGATATAGGAAGACTGAGGATTCAGTGTGCTCATGATAATGTGAAAGAGAAGACTTTGTTTTGAAAGATGCTAAAAATGGAATCTTCTGATGCACATGTGGTCAGTGTTTCCGTGGCCTGGTAGGACAATGGGGGCTTCTTCTGCCTTGCTCGGATGAGCAAACCCTTCCTTTCCGCCTGCAACTCTTAGGTTCAAACAGCGGGGCTGGGGTGGTATCGGTGGCTGTGGAAAGAAGGCATCACAGGATATTCCTTTTGGGAAGAAGATGGGTCATCCTGGGTTGGACTGTTGTCATGCAAATGCTTCAAAACACAATGGCCACTTATCACAGGAGCCAGGCAAACACATTCCTCCCACGCACTGTCCCCAGACCACTCAGAGAAAAGAGCAGGATGGGGCCATGTGACACTTGGAACCTGTGCTCCAGCAGGCACTTTTTTTTTTTGTTTTTTTAAATTTTCTCCATATTTATCAAATAAACAGCAAGGCTAATGGGAGAGCCTACTTGTGCTGGAAGATTTTGGTCTAGCATGATGGTGATCTGGAGGGTGGTTCATTTACCTTCTAATGACTGACCTGCTGGAGAATTCAATTGAGTGTGCAGCTGGGAAAAGGATCATTAATAAAGGCCTTGCTGTGGCCCAAAAGTCAGAATTCAGCTGGCTGATGATGCTGAACACTTTTTTGTTTTTTGTTTTTTTTTTTTTTTTTTTTTTTCTTTCTGCCTCCCTCTTGTTGATATTAGGGCAGCTGAAATAGATCGTAGGTCAGAAATTCCAGAAGGATTGGTGAAAGTGGTTTATGTCAGTGGTGATTGTTTAACAACTTTTTTGTCATTTCCTTCCTTTTTTTTTTTTTTTTTAAAATATATTTTTGGTTTCCATGTTTTTATTAGACAGAGTGATAACTGCAGTCTGGGCTAAACGTGGAATAGCTTGAGGAGTGCTGGGCTTGAGGGGGATGCAGTGAGTCAAAGATGAGTACTCATCTCTAGTTGAGCAAACTCCTACTGGAGAGAACTTAAGAGGCCCATGGGTGTTTATTTATCTTAACTCAGGCTTGGATTCTTCAGTTCTAGTCAGACTCAGCTAGATTTGTGGACATGAGGCTCTTTGTAAAAGGGGTTTGGGTCTCTGACCAAAAACAAAGGAGACCAAAGATTTGCTGTCCAGCCCTTGAAATCTTGCTCTTAATTTCTTTTTATTCCTTCAACCATCTATCCCCCTACCCAGTAAAATAGGCATAATTAGGATTTAACAGGCATATTGGAAATTAAGGCCCTGGTTCTGGATTCTGTTGCTGTGTGTGTTAAAACAAACCAAGATAAGAAAAGAAAAGCCTCCTTTCGTGAGTGGCTCTGGTGTGTGAGACTGGAGCAGACCTGCTCTGCTCTTGGCAGGCGCTTGAGAGATGAGATGTGGTTGCCTGCCACCTTGTTTCTGTGTCACTGCTGTAATTCTGACTGATCCTGTCTTCTCAAAGTGTGTTGTGGCTTGTGGTGAGTATGGACAAATATATATATATATATATATATATATACACAGTACCTACTTAGCTGGTGATGCAGCAAAGTTTGGAAGGCGGTGGCCAACGGAGTCATCTTCTTGTTTTCTTCTGTGTTGTGAGACAAGTGGCACTGTGAAAACAAACAAACAAATAAATAAATAAATAAACTGTAAATGCGAAGAAATTTGGCATTATTTCTCTCAGTATTTGATTGGAAGCTCTGATTTTGCATTTCAGTCTTTTTTCCCCTCCCTTTTGTCTACAGCTGGGTGGCTCTGCTGGCCCCTGGATGTGGGACCTTGCAGGACTGGTGGGCTCTGAAGCCTTGCTTCTATAGTGCTCAGCTTCTATATAGCTTGACAAGTGTAAAAAAATGTAACAAATGGCTGATGGAAAATCGAGAGCAGCCAGACAGCTCTCAGCCTGGTTAATTAGCTCCTTGACTGCTGAATTGTTCCTGCCCTGTCATATGGCTGTGGCTTGCAGCCCTGTGAGAAAGGGTTTGGGTTCCTGGCCAGGAGTGCATCCCAAAAGTTGAATTAATGTAACTTGAAGTCAGTGTGGACAGGTTCCTTTTGGTCTAAATGACCTTTTATCTTCGCTGGGGGAGGGCAGTGGGGAGAAAGCGTATCAGCTTTCAGCTCTGTCAGGTCACGTAGAGGCCAAGTTCTCTTGTCTGTGACCAAGCAGATGGTGTGAAACAGCCCGGTGTGCAACAGCACCAGAGCCCGGGCAGAGGAGCACTCCAGCAGAGCAGCCCTTCTGTAGGTAAATGTGACCCAAGGCCACGTTCTTCTTCATCAGCATAGATGGTGAACGTCCCCTCGGGGCTTGCAGGATGAGTGTGTTTAACCCTTCAGTGGCGCTGGCTCCTGGTGTGTTCCCATCCTGGTGGGTTTGAGGAGAAGCTGTTGTTGCCCAAGAGCGCGCGGGTTTCTCCTGCCAGAACGCCCCGTGCATGTGTGAGACCTGAAGTCTCCGGCTCCAAGGGCATAACTATTACTCACTGGGGCCGCTGAGAGAGTGAGTCAGTGTGTTTGGGTCTTTGCATGAATAAATGAGCAAACCTGAATTATTCTAAAATGATCAGATTGCAGAGGTGATAAAATACTACAATGAATTTTCCATTCCACGCCCTCTACAGATGTGCTGCTCTCCTCCCACCATGGGGCAGGGACTTGGCGGGGGGGAAGACAAGATTTTCAGTGTGTTGTTCTCCCGAGGAACCACATAAAAAAAACTGCTGAGGCTGTACTCAGAAAATGCCTTTCAGACAGTCAGAAGTTGCTTGGCAAGGTGTCAGGCAGGTTGACCAAAGGTTGCACGAGTTGTGCTCCTGCAAAATGAACATGGAATGGTCATTGCCCTCCATGGTTCTTCAGTGCTTCCACAGGTTCACCAGTGGTGTACAGGAATATAGTTTGCTTGCTGGTATTCTGGTCTTATCTCTGAAGATATTTATTTTAAGAATTCGTGTCTACATAGGTTTGTTAATACTGTACTGTAATATCAGATGGGCTGCTGAGACCTCAAGGGGGTGAGGAATCTATTTTTAGTGTGTTTGAAGGGTAGATGATGTTTCAGGTTGTGGAATGACTTTCTAGGGGGCCTGTCACCATATACTGAAGTTTTGTATGTCATGGCAGTGGAGGCCAGTCATATGATGATGAGTTAGTAACTTAAATGGGACATAAAAAAAAAAAAATCTTGCTCTTTGGGGAAATTTTAAAGATAGATGGAGCTGAAAAGTCACACAGCCTGTTCTCATGCTTGTTTCCTTGATGTGCTGAAGACACCTAATCCTCTTTACAGGTGAATTAAGCGGTCTGCTTATGAGCTGAAGGCAATACCTGCTGATCTGTTGACATCCAGATTGGAGGGTTATTCATGTCTCAGTAAGACTTTTAGTAATGGATGACCACAAGAACATTTTAGCTGCCCAGGTGGTGTGAAAAAGATGGTTTGTGATCTCCTTCCTCTCCAACACCAGAAGATGGTCACATGTAGGAAGTTGGATAGTGGCAGCGCCGTCCTCTTTGAGTGTGTTTGACACCCCAGCCTGCAGAGATTTGGAGCTTTAGGTTGGAAATTTCCAGTCTCAGACAAATGCACGCGTGCAGCAATCTGAGCAGTGAATCCAGTCGTGCTCTCGAAGCACTGCACTGTGGTGGCAGCCATGAAGAACAGATTTTAATGATTTATTATAGTTAGATTTTATGTGGATTCGCTACCTATTTCCTTTGGAAGACAGCAAAACTGCAGCTTTTGCAGGAATTCTTCTTCCCTTCCTGGGGTTTTGTTTAGTGTGCAGGCGTGTGCTCTTTATTTATTTATTTTATAACTGCTCACTGCCACTTTTAGGAAAGTTAACAAAGGCTTTTTAATAGGTCAGACCTCACCACTGCTGCATTTTCATGTTACCGTTGTGCATTTGGTAGGTAATAGATGATGGGAGCTAAAGCCCTTGTGCTCTAAGAGCTCATTCATGTGAATAGTTGCTGTGCTCTGATTCTGAGTTTTCACTGCAGCTACTTGTGTGAGTAAACATTTGAAGATCAGATCCTTAGCTGCATGGAGTAATTCTTGTGGAGCTTTCAGGGAGGCGTTTGAAAATTACATCTTGAATTGAGGATGCCCTTAACTTTCAACAGCTTCCACCTACATACATGAGATGCTCATTTGTGGTTGCATGTGAGGGCATGGCTGTAGCAGATTTGCAAGATTCAGCGGAAGCATATGCATAAGATAATTCTTTCACTTTCATTCATGTGCTCCTTCTTTCATTCTCACTCTTTGTATTTTGACAGCAGGAGCATGAATGTTATAAATACTCAACTTTGACTTCAATTAGTGCTGGCGTGTCCCTGAAGTATGATTTCCTGTGACTTTGCAGATGTTCTAGTGAGAACATTCCTGTTGCTGTGGTGCCTGTGGATGATGTTCATGCATTCTGGAGTCCCATCATTTAACTGTGGTGGTTTTGGAAGCCCTCATTTCCCCTCATTTTTTTCTTCTTAATTAAGGGATTGGCTTGAATAGATACTAATATGGTAATAGTTTGTGGAAGACCAAAGTGTTTTGGATCAGGAAAAATGCAGCCTAGGTCCTCTTACAATGACAGGAGCGTGTACCTTTGCGTGTGTGTACATAATACAAGTTCCTATCCATGTGGTTCATGCTGCTGTGGTGGTTCATCTGGCAGATCATTTAAATATTTACTCCAAAAGACCTTGTTCTCTGTTGGTGTGAAGCAGCGTTTCCAGCTATTTTTAGGCCATTTCCATCTTAGCAACCCTGTTGGAGATAAACCAGATACCAGCGCTCCAAACCATCCCTGCGTTTTGGTAGAAATCAATAAAATAAAGTTTAATGGTTTGGTCCCAAGGGGAGGGCAGGCCATCTGGTTAACAGAAGGTTAGGCAAAGCAGCGCAGCGCTGAGAGTGCCATAAACCAACCCCGAGTGTCTGGTGGTGTGTCCAGTTGCTGCGTGCATTAAGCGGTGAAATGGTGCTCTGGGATCTGCAGAGCCAGCAGTTCTGTTACCACTGCTGTGACGCAGGAGATAATTCTGTTGGGCAAGCATCAGCATGGGGGTGGATCTACAGCACAGGATGTGTAATGTCAACATGAAGCATGGGAGCTGGCAGTAAGAGGGAAAGCAGCCATTTCATGCCAGTGCAGGAAGCCCAAATAGATCCCCCCC
>VZTI01002588.1:13205-24342 GCA_013397865.1 Struthidea cinerea | reverse complement strand
ATCTTGTCCTTTTGTGCTGCTTTCATACTTGGTATTAAACGATTACCTTCTGCTTTGTCATCTGAAAACTTCAGCCCAGCAGGGTTTCATTTCTTCCTCTCTTTCTCTTTCTGAACCTGTGGGGTTTTTTTTTCCCTTGGTTTTGTTTTTGGGTTTTTTTTTGGTTTTTGTGTGTATGTTTCTTTTCAGAAAAAAACCAAACTGAACACAAAGCAATGAAGTGCACTCCAAAAAGCATGTCTGATGGATTATAAAAGGGACTGGGGAGAGGCTGAAGGGCTAAGCAGATCTGGAGAAAGAGAAGTGTTCAGTCATGTGCAAGTCCTGAGCTTCAGATGAAGCTCCACTGTAGATCCTTTTGGCTTTAGTGCAGACACAGCTTGTTCAAAAGCTGTAACCATTTGAGAAGGTTGAACTGCAGCTGCGAAATGCAGAAGGTATGAAATGCTGTGATACTGTGTAGACCTTGAAACTCTGTAATTACTTAGAAACCCTAGGAAGCTACTGTAACTGTTCCTGCTTTCTTTTTAGCAGAAATGCACTTTTAGAACGCCTTTGTCCTATTTGGCTAAAGCCGTGACACCCTTTTTTTCTTTCAAAATATTGTTACATGTCTATCTAAATCTGCAGAAAAAAAATATTTCTAAATAAGCTTGCTAAGCATCCAATGGACTTCAAAAATCCGGTGGTATGTCTTCTGTCAGCTCAGTCACACACTGCTCAACTGGTCTAGGGTTTTTTTCCACCCTTGACATTTGGAGATACCTTCCTGCAGCTGCAGCCTGGGAAACTCCAGAATACCAGAGCTTGCTTCTTGATGGGCACAGCAGAGCTGAACTTCATAATCAGAGCTCTCATGGTTTCCACTGCCTGTTCAGCAGGATCTTCAGAGAATATATTACAGATGCCCTTGAATGGATCCTTGTCTCAGAGGCCGTTCCGTGGCAGCCCTGCAGAAGCATGACTTCCTTCATGTGTTCCTAAGAACTGGAGTGGGAGTGTGGGAGTAGTCAGCCCACAGGTATGTTTTCCCAGTTGCAATTTGGCGACGGGAGGAGGGGATCCACATAAAACATGGCTTATGTGTGAAGACTGTTTGTTCTGTTCTGCAGTAACTCCATCCTTAAAGCTGCTCCACTGGCCCCAGTCGGGTTTTTTGGTTGGAGCTATGGGACTCTGGCACTTGTGCATAGGGCACTTGCAAAGAAGTGGCACTGAGGAGTTATACGAGACTTGAACACCATCTCTCAGGGCAGAACTCTTTCTTGGTTCCATAGATATGCCATGGTGTGGCTGCTTCATCATCAGAAGTACTAAGGATGCAGGCAAATCAAAAGATTTTTTAAAAATAAAGTATGGCCACCCGGTTCTGTCTATCCACGTCATTTCCACTGCAGGTTGTATTTTGTAGTGGCTGGTAATGTTGTGCCTTTTCTAGTGGTGTTGGAACAGTTTTCAGAACATGCTGGAGGAACGTTCATCAGAGGTGCTTCTTCATCTGCAAATGAACAATGCCACCAGATATTGCCTGCACGTTTTCTCATGCACCATCTCTGTACTGCGAAGAACATGCATTGTCCTTGACTTTTTCCTACTGAAAAAGGTGCTACTTGCTGAAGATAGTTTATTATAAATAACTACTAAGATGATAATCTCACCACAGCATGCTTGGCAGTCTTCCACTGAGTTAGCCTGTTTCAGCAAGGAGCTGTCGCTTAAGATACAAAGCAATATGCAGGGACATATGATCACACACACTGACTGTTTTCTCAGTCATCATGGATGCCTTATCATTTCCTGTGTCTGTAATTAGGAACTGGAATGATTATCTGGTAAACCAGCAGGATCCACCACCAGAAAGATGGACCTGAGTTCCCACCTCACAAACATTTGGTTGCGGAGAAGTTCTCAGTTATGGAGGCTCTAGTAGAAGAATATCTGTTAGACATGGGCTTTTTGCCTTTTATTGTTGTCACGAGGATAGATGTGAACTACTGGGGAAACTCTTTATATATATATATTTATATATTTACAGCACTCATTCCTGTTAGAAATTATAGAGAAATACAAGCCTACCCCTGGTAATGGTGTAGAGATGATTTTTTTTTTTTATTGTTAGCTTTGTTTGGGTAAATAATGTCCTCGGGATCTCTGATGTTTTGTTTTGTAGAGATACAGTCCAGAAGAAAGACCATGATAAAGAGATAAGAGACTGTGTCCATTTTTTATGAGAGTGTCAGAAAACTAATATTAGTATCCCAGTATACTTAGTGTGAAGATTTGGCTGTAGTCACATAGCCTGATGGTGTCTTTTTTTGAATTTGAAAAGTTTACTGTGCTTTGTGGTACGTGGCTGTTGAGTTCCCATGTTATTGCAACAGTTATGTGATGGGTATCAGTGGCTGTTGTATGCAAACTTCCTTTCAATGAGGGTGCTGGCAAGAGTTTGCCTTTTATTTGTTTAAAAACAACTGGATCAGGCCATCTCTACTGCTTTGTTGACAGTATAATGTGAATCAGAACTTTTTCTAACTTCCATGTTACTCATGGATTCTCCTCTGTGGTGCCTGATGCTTCTCAGTCCTAAAAACGTCTCTTTCCAGCTTGGGCATCTGTGGTTGCTTAGAAGTGTGGAATGTGATATTTAGTGGAGGCAATTGGTAAGACTGAGGTGGAACAAATGAAGATCTCAGCAGTGATGATGGATTTTTTTTTTTTCTGCTGGATTTGGCAGATGATGTTAAATCCATGTATCTCAACGAGACCAATGAGAAAGCAGAACATGAAGAATTTAGTCAGAGACTGACTTGAGAGGCTTAGCACCAGCCCTTTTTTCCCCCCAAACCTTGCAAGAGTCTGGAATTGACTCATCTGGACAGAGAGATGCTAAATCTTTATCTAGTGACGGTATCCTTCCCTAGAAACTCCACAGAGGCTCTGCTCTTTTCCTGTGAAGTTGTGGGAGCAGATTAATGATGGAATGGGCTCTGCTCTCACGTAAGATGAGGAAATTATTGGAGCTGGTTCCTGATGTTCAATGTCCCATGCGTGACCGTGGACTGCTCTTCATCTCAACGTCTGACCCAGACGCTTTTACACTTCCAGGATGGCTCTTCAGAGTCTGCCATGTCCATAAGTCACCTGCCCTGGGCGACCTTGTGTCTTTAAGGAAAAATCCCGTGGAACAGTTAGCTTCAACCTTACTGAAGGACACACTCTGAAGAGCGAGCTCATTAAGCCAGCTTTGAAGGGTGTGCTCTGCAGCGCAGCTTCCTGTTATTTGGTTAATGGTTGACCTAGTTCTATTGCCATATGCCTCCTGGAACGCATTCTAATATAAAATATGTGCTAAAGCAAGACTGGGATAATAGATGGAACGTCAAAGCCTCTATGAAACAGAAATCATATAATGCTGTTGCGTTTTGGACGGTATCGTAGTTACTAAAAATGGCAGTATCTTCATGGAACTGTATTGATTCTGATGGCAAACTCAGGAATGTTGAACACAGCCACTCATGTATTTCTTTTTTTTTCCCAGGCTGGCTTTGTACGAAAGGTTTGTATCAATAATTCCCCGTGCTCCGTATGTGAAGCTAAAGTTAGGTAGTGAAGCATTCAGAGTGATATTACAGCTGTGAGAAAAGATTAGATTAGATTTGGCTAAAGGCAGGAGGATTTTTTCCCTGTGGTAGGTGTTTTTTCCATTGCAACCATGGATTAGCAATTTTTTTTTTCCTTTTTAAATGCTGGCTAGAAGCCAGAAATGGGTATTAGACTTTTTACCTGATAACAGAGACGGAATACTCACGCACATACTTACACTTAGGCAAAAATATGAGAAATTTGGAGGTAGTAGGTAAAGTTCAGCCTCCAGCCTAAACGAGGCTCTGCGACGCGCCGAAGTTCTGAAGAACTTACTGGCTGTGCTTTCTGGTTGATTTGGTTTTCTGCCCGAGGAAGAGGAAGGATGTACGATAGCGGCTGTTTTCATAAGCAAGTATGGTAGAACAGGGGGAAGGGAAAACTAAAGCCACGTTTTGTAACCTCTCCAGAGCTCAGCACTCTTACCAGCAGATGTGGCGATCTATTTTTCTTCTCTTCAGTGTGGGAAGGTGAGCTGCTCACCAGTTCAGTAACACCGCGGCGCGTGTTCGCGCAGCCCGGCAGCGGCTAACCTCTGTCTCTCCGGTTGCAGATGGCCTGCAGGCAGTCCAGGTGTGAATTCTGGGCAGAGGTATGTCACCACAGCGGTGGGGGTGGCTGGGGCCAGCCCAGTTTGTCTGTGTGGGATGCAGTGAGCCGTCAGGACATGCAGAGGCAGTCCCGTCTCTGGAGTGCCCAACCTTCAGAGACGCGGTGGGATGTCTTGGGAGTCACAATCATCTCGTGCCGCTCTAAGGCCTTCAACCTGAGCCCGTTCAGGTGCATCTTGTGACTGTGGGCTCCTCTGTGTGAGGCTGGGAGTGTTTTGGCACCTTTGTCTAGGATACAAGTAGCGACGGCATTGTGCAGTTTCCCCGTCTTCCTTCAGTGTGCAATACTGAACTGAGTTGTTTGTAGGAGAGCTGCCTGGTGGAAAACAAAACTGCCACATTTTTAGCAGGACACAATGTGTTGTGCGAGCCGTGAATCATATTGGTCATGAAAAAAAAAAAAAAAGAGAAAAAAAAAGAAGGGGGGGAAAAAAAAAATCTCTGCTCCGCGACTGACACAAGCACAGCTATTTGTGCAACCTGATCAGAACAAAGGATAATGCTTCTGCTGCAAGATCAGACAGATCTGACGTTTCAGCAGGCTGAGCAAATGAATGGCGGAAGTGGTCCGCCTCCTCTTATCCATTGTCTCAAAGATGCAGGCTCATGGAGAAGAAAGGGAGTTTGAATAGGGCTTCTGAAGGAATATGCTGCTTTGTGTTCTGTGGGAAGAGAGCAAGGAGGAGTTCTAGAAGTTCTCTGCATTGGCAGGCTGACAGGCTTGTAATAGGAAAATGTGGCAGTGGACTACTGGTACTGAAGGAGCACTTTCACTCCTGTAGCCTGCCTAGAAAATCTGATCTGTGATTAGGAAACTAGTGACATGTTCCAGGCCTGGAATATGAGACCAAGCCTATCTTGAAGGATGCTCAGTGGGCCTTTAAATCCACTGAACTCTGACCTCCTAGCTGAGACCTTTTCTATACTTTTCTTTTGTTGTTGTTGTTGTTTTTTTTTTTTTTTTTTTTTTTTTTTTTTTTTTTTTTTTTTTTTTTTTTTTTTTTTTTTTTTTTTTTTTTTTTTTTTTCTTTTTGGTTTTGTTTTGGTTTTGGTTTTTTTTCCTTCTGTTCTTTCCCTGTGTCCCCTGAATGGCTTGTCTGTGTTTTCTGGGATACCTCTCAGTTGTGTTCCTGATGGGACTTCTGCGTAGGAAGAGCTGGACTGATCCATTTGCTGGGACAGCCAGAACCTTCTCCTTGGGAGATTCTTGTGGTTTCTCTTGCTCCAGTTGTCAGATTAACCCAACTGGGGTTTTAGTAGCAATCTCCCTTTTTAAAAAGCATAATGAAACCAAGGAAATGTGAGAAGGGAGAGAGCAGGACAGGAATTTTTGATAAGCTGGGTAGAATTGAGGGTTACTTCACATTTCGGAACCATGATATATGACTTTCAGCCTCAAGGGGTATTTCAGCTGAGAAATGAATCCTTTGGAGGGAGAGGTGTAGAATTTGTATCAGCAACCTGGCTGGTTAGATCTCTGTATATTACCTCTTTGCATGGTCACTGGGACTAGAAATTGCTAGCAGTTAGCTGCACCATGATCAGAAGGCTGTCATATGGAACCAGTTTTCTTTAAAATAGAGCATTCCTTGGCTCAGGAATCAACAGCTGTAATTTTTTTTTTTTTTTTTTACAAACATGCTATTTTTCTTTCTTTGATGAAAGAAAATGAAGATTAGAATGAAGATTAGATTTGTATCTGTGCTAACACAACTGGTCTTGGCCATCCATGAGATCCCTTCTGCCCTTTTTTTTCCCCACGTACAGCATAGAAGATTCTGTCTGTTCAAAAGAGACACAATTAATTCCTCAGGATGCTGACAGTCCATCATCAGCATGCACTGGGAACGAAGCTGCTGCTTGAGAAGCCCACTTAAAAAAAAGCACATCAGAAAGTCATCAGACTCTCCTGACTGGAAGCCTGTGTTGACACTTTCGGACGTGTGATGGCTGGGCGGCCGTGATTGGCATGTTTAGTATCCAAAAGCAGATGTGAAAATTTGCAGACTCACACAGAATCACAGCAAGGGTCAGGTTGGAGAGGGACCACTGGAGGTCATCTGGTCCAACCTCCTGTTGTCTCTTTTCAAGAAAAAGCCCCAGCTCCCTCAGCCTTTCCTGGGCACGGAGATGCTCCAGGCCCTTCCTCACCTCCACAGTCTTTGCTGGCCCCGCTCCAGGAGCTCCGTGTCCCTGCTGTGCTGAGGAGCCCGGAGCTGGACACAGCACTCCAGAGGTGCCTCCCAGGGCTGGGCAGAGGGGCAGGATCCCTCCCTGACCTGCTGGCAATGCCCTTCTGAGTGCACCCCAGGATCCCATTGGCTTCCTTGTGCCCAGGACACTGCTGGCTCAGGGACAGCTGTTTGTCCCCCAGGACCTCCAGGTCCTTCTCTGCACAGCTGTGTTCCAGCAGATCACCCAGGCCTGTGCTGGTGCCTGGGGTTAATCCTGCCCAGGTGCAGGATCCTGCGTTGCTGACTTTCAAAACGTCCTGCTCTGCCCATCCCTTGAGGCCCTTGAGAACGGCAGCACAAGCACTTTGGGGCATCAATCAGCCACTCCCAGTTTTGTATCATCAGTGAACTTGCTGAGGGGACACTCTATCCCAAGCCATTAAACAATGCTGGACCCAGTATCCAACCTTGGGGGCACCACTAATTACAGGACTCTGTGCCACTGGTCACATCCTCTGAGACCTGTCCTCCAGCCAGTTCTCAATCCACCTCACTGTTCCCTCTGTTTATTCTCAGCAGAGGCTCAAAAGCCATCCCAGAGGATGTGCCATGCTGGATTTGACCCAACAACCACCAGCATGAGTTTCCAGCTTCTTTGACCTGAAGGGAGTAATACTGGGGACAGGGAATAATACCACAATATTGCTCCTTTATTCAACCATGGCTGCAAACTGTGTCTAAACTAAGTCAGTGTTATTTGGACAAGATGATCAAAAATGTTCATATTCCAAAACTGTCTTGTGGAAGGAGTTCAATGAGCTTTCAATCCATGCCTGAGTGAGGACAAGGGGAAAAATCTCATGGGTGCACATAAATCTCACCAAAAAAAAAAAAAAGAAAAAAAAAAAAAAGGCGTGTTCTCTAAAGTGATAAAGTTTTGGGTCTAAAAGTGAAAGAACAGTATCAGCCTTGCACTAAGCAGAGATTAAAAGGTCACTTGTGTATCAGTGAAGGCTTCAAAATGATTTCTCACTATCTTCTGCTTACTCACCTCTTCAGGAAGTAGGAGGGACAGCAGAGGATCTTGGCTAGGTTTGGAGATCTTGAGAAAAGCATCCTTTGAAGCTGTTACCAAATTTATGTTGGGCAGATCTTATCTTTGTGGGATATTTTTATTATTTTCTTAGTAATAGGTCTCCTTAAGATATAAGACAGTTGGACCAATCATTGCTTTCTGAAAAGTCAGAGCACTGTGCCAATCATAAAGCTGATAATGTTTTTTGCAAAAAAAAAAAAAAAGGCAAAAAAAAAGCTATATTGTGACCTAAATCAAAGAGGAAGCATGGGAAGCATGGGGGATTGGCTTGCATGAAGCTCTGAACGACAGCAGCATGCTTGGGTTCTCAGGCATCTCTTAGGTCAAGCAGAGTGGATGTCTGAAGTTGCTGTGGCCAAAACTTGAATTTTGGAATTTATCCATTGCACTTAAAAGACTGCAACAGACTCTTGGGCTGTCATCGAACGTTCGCAGTGGAGCCGAGCTGAAGGAGACAAATGATCAAAACATGTATTTGCACCATCTTTAGATCTAAGTCTGACATCTTTTGTGGTTTGCTTTTTGTTTGTTTTTGTTTTGTTTTGTTTTTTTTTTTCCCCCCCAGTAAAAGGGATTGAGAATTGGGTCAGTGCCTCAGGGATCATCCAGATGGAGGCACCTGCTTTTTGCAGCTCTAGGAGAGAGGGACTGTGGGATGAGAAAATTCCATGCAGACAGTGCAGGAGAGTCATAGATCCCACTGGCCATTGGCTTTTCTGGCATATCAGAAGACTTCTGGATCTTTCCAAGACTGAAGTAATGACCTTGCTTTGATGTATCAAACAAATAACACCAGTGTTGTGCCTTTGAGAACCCTTGATCCCAAAGAGATAAGCAAGGGTTTTCCTTTGTATTTTGGACCCATTCCATCCAAAACAAAAGCATCCCACAGGTCAGACAAGAAGGGTATCTTGACAGGATTTAAAGAGACTTTTCCATTTTTTCTGTTTTGTACACCAGTAATTTGTATTTTTTAATGTGTCAGACCTAAAAGCTCGTCATTCAGTTTGTGTCTGTAAAAGGTAGAAAATGTGGAACAGAAAATGCTCTGTGACTCACTCAAGAAGTGTGTTGGCTTTGTAGCCTGTGTAGGCTTAGAGAGTCCTGTCCTTCTTTTAAATTAAAAAAAAAAAAAAAAAATAGAGTAAGTGATCCTGCAAAGCAGTAGATATTTAAAACAATTAGAACAGCTAAGTGGACTAGGCTGAAATGCTGCAGATAGTAATGGCTTGAAGTCTAGAAAATTGTGCTTCACCGTGAAAGCTTTCAGGTAGTCCATTCTTCCCTTTCAGAGGTTTTCAGGAGTGACATTTCAAGGACTAAAAGCAGCCAGTTTGCCAGTCTGGGTCCAGTATTATTGGAATATGGAGTCTTTACTAAGCTGTAAAAAGATGCAGTGGCTGGAACCTAAGACTTGAAAAATGCTCATTGTGTAAACACTTCTTTATTTCTAATGTAATAGTGGAAAAAAAATTAAGAAATACTGGAGTTTCTGATGGACTGTCAGAAGTTGTAAGGGGTCAAGTGTAGTTTCTCTTCAGATGCTGTGGTGGGAGACAGGCTTGATTGAGTTGGTTGTGGACAAATTGTGTAGCTGTAGGAGCTGAACCTTCAGCAGGATGACTCCCAGTGCTGCTATCTCGAGTCAGTTTAGGGATTAAAGCACAGCTGAAGAGAATCCTGCCATGTGGAGCTGCAAGGGAGTCCAAGGAGGTGGTCGTGTTCCACCAGGACATGCAAGGAGATTCCTTCTCACCTGGCAAACGAATGGGAAGCAAGTTAACCAAACTGAGTGAAATGCTAAGGCTGACTGTGGGTTTGTGGCTATCAGTTTGGGCTTGATTATCTTTAGTGGGTTTTCCTCCATATCCCCGTTCTCAGCTTAAAACTATGGACCAGTGATTTGCATTTATTTCTCCAAGTGGAATCTGTGCAGAAGGTGGGTGGAAGTTGATCCTCTTCATAGTCAGATGCATTTTTCTGTTGTCTCTACAGCAGAGGAAAAAAATAAATGGATTTTTTTTTTTTTTTTAAATAGTCCTGACAGAGCTACTGTAGACTTTCACATAGTGATTTCTACAGGAAAAATAAATCCCCCGGAAGGAAGATCTCTGGTTTCCTCTGGAACTTAGCAGCACTTCAGTCACCCCAAACTTTAGTCCTGGTTTTACAGATGGGAACCAGAGGCTTTTGTCCTGGAGTTAACCGTAGAAGAGGTTGTTGCACAAAAACCCAATCATAATTTGTCAACATGCCAGTCTCCTAGGCTAACCTAACGTTCTACTACAGATAGCCCAACCAAGCCATCTGAAATTGTTACTAGCAGTAGTAGTATTATTGCGAATGCACTTCAGTAGATTCAAGGGTCTCGGCGATTTCAGTAGTAATTGGTTTCTTTTTTTTGTTAGTCGTCTCTCAGAATCTTAGTCTTTGGTCTGTTAAAGGTGATAAATCTAGGAAACCTAGAGATTAACTTGTCATCTGTGCTTATGAAAGACTTTTAACAGTAAGCACTACCATTAGATCCTCTTTTTTGATAACCGATGCAAAAACAAGTCAGATTCAGGGGAAAAAGAGTACATTAGCTTGGTTTTGAAGGTCAACAGTAGAGGCCTCACTGTAAATGCTTTTTCTTTTTTACTTTATAAACCAATTATGACAGCAGGATGAAGGAGAATTTTGACTCCCTAATTGGCAGGTTGTTTTCAGTTCTTAATTTGTAGTTTCAGTTTTGGAAGATTTCTTTCAAGATTCAGAACTCTGTATGGCAGTAGTCTGACTGAAAGAGCTAGAAGACAATGGGAGAAGAAAGGAGGTCAAGAATGAAGAAGAAAGATGAAGCTTTTCCCCCTTGTTTTTGGAGTGAGTGACTCTTTTAACCTGTAAATAACACTCTGATTAGTGGTGTCCCATCATGAACTGCAAGTAAAGATAAGATAAGATATAAAAAGATGACTTCCTCTTGACAAACCACTTTTTATCCATTTCTCTCCCATATCCTGTGTCAAATCTTTTCTCCCAGGCATGGGTGCAAGCCCTCTTGTCTTCAACTTTTACATTTCCTTTCTTCTAGCAATCAGGACTGCATACACAGACCCTGCGTGCTCAGCTGAAAAGGAAACCACCTTTTTTTTTTTTTTTTTTTCTTTTTTGACACTGAACCTTCACTGCTGAAATGGTCTTGTACTGCAGGTGGCTTAGAGGTATAGGATATCAGTTTGTCAGCTTTGCAACACATCTGAAGGTCAGGCTCTCCAGGAAGGGTGAACCACGCCTTGATTAGCATGTCTGGGTTCTGCCTCCTTCGGCTTCTGAGACCTGGGAGATCCATTGCAGGTTCTGCTTTCAGGTGAGGAGAAACTCCTGTTTCGCCTCTGCACTTCATAGTAAAAGGCTGTAGTGAGTACTGATCCACGTAAAGGTCTGGTCCTCAGCTGGGGAAAACTGGCAGAACTCCAGCAAACTTCTAGAAACAAAAACCTAGAGAAGTCTCTAAAACCACAGCAGTTACTGGGGCTTGCACAATATTCTACAGCTTGCAAGAATACAGCAGCATGAAGCTGGGATGACAGTGATGGCTTCATATTTGTTGTGATCTCTTGGGGTTTGTGTTT
>VZTI01002588.1:2250-13149 GCA_013397865.1 Struthidea cinerea | reverse complement strand
GTTTTTTTTTTTTTTTTTTTTTTTTTTTGTGAGAATGAAAATCTTCAGGCGAGAACTTTGCTCCTGTTCTCTTGGTGGTACTGGCTTGGATGGCTTTGTTTTTCTTTGAAAACTGATAGCAGAAGACTATCCAACCTTCAGGAGTGGAGCCATTATATGTGGGGCTGTGCAACAGGAGCCAAAGTTTAAAAATAAAATACCAGGCTGCCTTCCTGAGGATCCAGACATAGCAAACACACACGCACAACACATACGCAGGACCTCGGCTGGCCACGGTTGTATCAGTTACAGAGCCCCGAGCAGCAGACAATGAGAACCAAAAAGGGAGTCTTGTTCCTCAAAAAGAAAGAGGAAGAAAATATCAAGGCTTCTGTAGCCTCAGATGCCAGCTCCTGGTGCGCATGGGAGGCCCCTCAGCAGCAGCAGGTTGAGGGACAGACAGCTGCCCATCATTCCTGGTGATGTTTGCTGTAGGCCCTTCCCGTCCCTCCCTTCTCTCTCCCTCATTTCCTCTGCCCTACTGAGTAAGGGCTGAGCAGTCTTTTTTGAGAATGTGCCCCTTTCTTAAGAGAGAAAAGCAGTGGCTTTTACTTCATGCTGAGTGCTGAGTGACCGGGATGCCAGTCACCTTCAGAAGAAAGGAAGGACCAACTATTTTGGCTTCAGAGCCGTATCACTGGCATGTTTATCTGTTGGACTGTAGAAATAGCAGATGATCAGATCATCTTTCTAGAAGACCCGGAGGATGAGAGGCATACAGAGGAGATAGTGGATAGACCAGGAAGAATAATTTGTGGCAGAAAAGCAGAAAGGTGCAGTTTAATGCCAGGAACACAGCTTGGCAAGTGAGGGAGATTTTGTTAGAAGGGAATGGTCTTTTGAAAGAAAAGGTGACCCTACTCAGACAAACAAGTCTAGGAACCTAGGAGGATACAATTCTTCATTAATTATGAATGTGGAGAGGAATGAAGGAGGCGAAAGATTTAACCCTTTTTCGCCTGCTTCCCCAAAGTGCTGATCCCGCACCAACTCCCAGGCTTTGCGTGGCGATTGTGAGCTGGGCTGAGCAGGGTGGGAAGCCAGGGTTCCTCCAGGGTGTGAAGCAGCAGGGATTGTCCTTCTCTGGGGTGACACTGGCACAGCCTGTGTGCCACCTCAGGTGTGCTGAAAGATTGGAGCCCGTGCTTTCTACGGCACAGTGTGCCCAGATGCACCTCACAATAAATGCAAACCGAGTTTTTCAGCCAGGTGTCTTCCAGCTGCACCAAGAATCTTTGTGTCTCTCAGCTGACAGCTACAGGCAGGAAAAACAAAAAAAAAACCCACCCAAAGAAGAGGTGTTTTTCCTCATCTCTGCCCAGGCAAAGCAGCAGTCACAGCTGCCCATGACACACTTGGCTTTTGCCAGAGCTCAGGCTAGTTCTGCTCTGCAGACACAGGATGAAGCATGCTCAGTGTGCTTCCTTCAGCAGGAATGCCAGCAGTATCTTGGATTACTACAGAGGCTGCTCTGTGTCTGTAAGCTCCTTTTGCAGAGTTCGGGTTCACGTTGAACGGGATCAGGAGTCCTTGGTAGGCTGCGCATGGCTCTGAGCACAGAGCCTTTTGCAAAGATGTGTTTTCTTAGACACCAGACTCTCAGTGTGGAACACTTATTTTATTGAAAAACCGTATTTTCAGAAAAAAACCACAGTAGCTCCACATACTGGTTGAACGTAGGCCGAAGGTGACGTGTAGCCTAAAGGTTTTGTAGGACGTGATTCTCTTACAACCTAGGCATTTTTTCAAGAAATCTATAAAATACCTGTGTCTTGCTCGTGGTGACGTACAAACAATGAAGGATAGGTGCAACTGTCAGCATGTGAAAACTAATTGCTTGGTTTGCTGTCATAAATTTTGTCAGCCAGGGTGGAGTGGAAGTGTGCACATGCTTTGTGGCTCCAGCTAGCATGAGTGAAAGAGAGGTCTGATTAAATCAAACTTCCTCTTCTATGGTCTTGAATATCTCCTGCTTAAAAAAAAGACATGGAGGAAGACCCAGAGAGTTCCTCTTGCAGATGCCCTTTATAAAGGAGACTCTCTTTGATGACTGCTAGTAGGCATTGTTGGGGTTTTGTCCAGATATTTGCTAGAACAGAATTAATATTATATTACTGATTATTTACAAGAGTTTGGGAAGAGAGTAGAAAGGCTCAGCAGTGTGGGCAAAGTCCTATTAAAATAAAAGCCTCTCAGCTCATCCGAGAATTTCAGTTTTTCTAGCTGCCAGCCCTGAAAACCAAATATCCTTCCTCACCCTCAAATAAAGCCCTCCTGAAAAAAACAGGCCAGTGTTTTTTCCAAGTCCCTCCTCCACTGCAATGTCAAGTATTATGAGGGTTAGACCATGTTCACCCACCCTAAGCTCTGTCTCCACTGGTATTCTTCTCTGCACCTCTGCAGACATTTTGCAGAGTTGACCTAAATTCTTCAGCAAAAGGCCTGGATTCTGTGCAGAAAGGTGGAAATGGCAACTCCAGTTAGAAAGTAAACACAAAGACAAATAAAGAGCATCAGTTGTATCCTTGTGTGTGGTGTTTTGATTTATCCTTGCTTCTGGAATTTTAACTTCTGCTCTGCTGGGGAGCTTCTTCATTTCTTCTTCCTGTGGGAAGTTAGCACTGGGGTTCCAGGGACAGGAAGGAGGTAGCACGGCATAACAGGGAAGGGCTGGAGTCTGGAAAGCCACTTTGTGCTGCTGGCTGTGCCACAGACCAGCTGTGTGACCTGGAGCCAGGCTGCTGCACTTCTTTGTGGTTCTCTACTACCAGGTAAAGGAAGAAGGTTTTTTTGTGGTGCAGACTCACTCGGCTCGCTTTTCACACAGACAGAGCCCACCAACAAGTGTGGCCTGAACTGCATGAGTCAAATAAATAGGTTGTGGTTGGATGGAACAGACTGTCAGTATTGCTGCCTGAAATACTTGAATCTGCCTTTTTGTTTCTTATGTGCATCTTAAAATTGTGAGCCTTCAGATTTCGTTTTGAATTTGAAGCTATTTGAAAACCAGGGGGATACTTCAGTCTGTGCTCTCTCTGACAGCAAGTGACTTCTGCTGACTTTAATGACTTGTCTGTGATAAATGAATGGAAACCTGAAACATATGATCCTGTCTTTTGTCATGCTCCAGTGTTCCATAAACAGCAGAAGGGAAAATGAAATTTGCGCAGAACTGATTGCACGCTTCTCCCATAGACACATTGTCAATGAGGTCATAAATTAATGTGGAACTTTGACTCTGCGTGCATTCCTGCAAACAAGAACCCACGCCTGAATGAATGCTTGTTGCTAGAAACGAGTAAGAAAAAAAGGCGCACATGCCCTTTATTCAAATTACTTTTAAAAGGGAAAAAAGTCTAGCGTGGACTGCAAACCACATTACATTTTTTTTCCTCTTCCATAGTGCTCAAGGATGTTGGCTAAAAACAAATGAAATGTCTCAGAATACTCTTTGCATGAATTCTGGTGTCATCAGGTTCACATATGGCTCTTTTGGGATGAAAGGAACAGGGAGGAGATCCACCTGACTGGCAAGTGGTGTTGCTGAATGCTGTGTCTGAAGAGCTGTTCACTTAGCTGGACTCCTAATAAAAGGAGAATGTGTTGTTTATATATGTGAATGTCCTTGTCTCCTCTCCATTTGTAAATGAAAAGATGCGCCCTGTCCCTTTCAACCACCATAAATCTTTTATTTATTTTTTTTTTTTTAAACAGCCGAGTTTAACATATGTCTTTGTACTTAGGTTTTGTTTTCTGGTTTTTTTTCGGCTTGTTTGTTTTTGTTTCTTGCTTGCTTGTTTCCATCTTTATTCCTTTAGTAAGAACAAAATAGAATTCTTTATGTGTTTCTGCTTTGAACTTAATCCTGCTTTATTTTAAAAGTTCCTTGAGCTGGAGGATTCAATGACACTTGATCTTCTGGAAGTACTCAGATGTACATCTAGGAAAAGCAGTAAGTTGGGAAGGTTTTAAGTGCCTTCCCTTTAAGTCAAACCTTGGCTCCTTTTTTTTTTAAATGGCTCTACAACAATCAGTAAAGATAACAGGAATTATGTACCCCTTTGCTTTGGAGCTGGGAAAGCATCAGAGGTGTCTTTGCCATTATCATAGGTGAATTTACTTTCTCTTTGTTGAAATCACTGAGAGCCAGAAAACCCTTCCTTTGCTTTCAAAACATTACTTCTCAACCTTCCAAATTAAAGGGCAAGCTGTATTCCATAATTTTGTTTGTACCTCCTCAGGTTGAAGGTTCTGCTTGGTTTACAGATGGATTTTAAACCACCACAGGACTTGAATCTTCTGGGTTTCTTTTGCATATTTTTAAACCTTTTTTTTTTTTTTCTTTTCTTTTCCATCTCCGTTAGCTTAAAATATCTCACCCACTCCTATCCACTCTTGCACGCAGAGTAAATGTCAAGGTTTTCCTAGCCATGGAGTTACTTAGGCAGAGGCACTGCAGTTCCAAACAGCCTTTTTGGGTCCCAAAACACGTCTACAGCCTCACCTGTGTCCCTGCTCGCACAAGTGGCTGGGTGTGACGTGCAGGATGAACCCGAGGATCTGCTCCACACTCACACAGGCAGGCACTTCGTTGTGTCTCTGTGTTCTGGCCGTGGAGCTGCTGGCAGCCCAGATGATCTGTCTCTGCTCCACCCCAGAGAGGGGATGAATATTCCTGGAGCAGCTTCTTCCTCAGGTGCTCTCTGAACCGAGTGTGCTGGTTTGGGGAGAGGAGGAATGACCTGCTGCCCACCCTGCTTCCCTGAAGCCAAGTGTGGGTGGCCTTCTGGTTGCAGCCAAAAGCAGAATACTTGTCCTGAAGAGCCACTGTCCCACCAGTTTTCAATAATGTAACTGCATTTGCAACAAAATAAGGGATTTTCTGAGGACAGGCCTTATTGGAAGACCATTTATTGGCCGTTTATTTAATGCTTCCCCTGAGGCTTCTCTTCATGGCTTCTTATTACGCACCAGACCAAAATCCTGACGAAGCCTGAGCTGCCACTGGGCTGCCTTGTCTTCAATTTGTCTAAGAATCTTGAAGGGATTTTAAGTACATTTTGTTTCTCCCGAATTGGAGAAGGTCCAAATTTTTACTAGGGACACACGTAAGTGCTTTCTAAAAAGTCCTGCCACCTCGAATTTACCCAAGAATTCTCTTCTCTGAGGCCAGGAAAACTCAAAATCTCTTCCAGTCTCTTCTTGACTGTTACAAAAATAGAATATTTGATGCAGATTCCAGGTTACTCAGCTGTTGTTGGGTGGGGTTGTTTTTTTTTTTTTTTTTTACCCTAAGAGATACTTTTTATGTTGATAAACTAGTCTTCAACTGAACTTTCCTTGGGGCAAGAGACATTGGGGGTTCTATCCGTCGTTTGGCAACTGTTTCCACATTCTGAAGCCAAGTTTTGGCAGCCACTTTCTCTTTGATCAGATTTCATCCTGTATCTTTAAGGTCAAGTGAGAATGGTTCTTCAAAACGAGAGTCATCTTTATGACAATGGGGACTGATTGTTTTGTTCTAAAATTGGATTTTGTTACCTTCCTAGATAAATTTAAATGCTTGAAGATAGTGCTGAGTTTTAAGTCATTAAATGCAAAGCATTTGCAACAGCCGAAAAAAAAAAATAAGGTGTTGTGTAATGGACTTGCAGAAGAGAAAAAAAACTCTTAAGAGTCCTGTAATGTCTACATACTTGCAAGGATTGTAGCTTTTGAAGGATGCAGTTGCTTACGATCGCAGCCCTTATTACAAAGAAAGTCTTAGTTATTTTTTATTTTTTACGATCCATTTCCTGTTTGAGTCTTTCTTAGGAGGAAGAAAAAGAAATTGGATCTCAGTGGCTGACCCTCAAACAGCTTATTTAAAGCAAAAAGGAATAAACTAGGGCAGAAGAACTCCATTACAAGCTTCAACCTCCTACCATTTTTGATACAACTGAGCTTTAATGCTAGATTTCTCCTTTATTTGAATGCATCCATAGTAGTCAGGGGCAAGAGATGTTTATTACTGGAAAGACTTGAAATGAGGTTAACAAGAGGTTGGTTGTGTTATTTTTTTTCTTTTTGTATGGGAGATTGGTCTCAATTATTACCTGCATAAAAAAAAGTTTGGGTTTTTTTTAATATTCAGGGAATAACAGCTTTTTCCTGGTTTTAATGAAATAGTTTCTAATTCCTCTTTGATTAAAACACTTTCTGGCTGGAGAACTTTCATTAACCATGGTGGATTCACAAACGTTGTGATCTGTAATCCCACGATCACTCAAAATTCCCTTTCCTCCCCCATTGTGAAGTACACTGTAGACGTTACACTTGGTTTCTTCTAGGGCATGTCTGCCATCTATGTATCACATTAATGGTTATGAGCCAGAGTGCTATTTTAAGTATTTTGTACTTGAGCTTTGTATTATTACACCAACTGCAAAAAATTTGATTCCTGGAAGGAGTAAGTGGGTGGAAATGGGGGCTGAAGGGGGCAGCAAAAGGAGCAAGGTTCTCATTTGGACCCAGGGTACTGCATTCATAGTGCATCTCAACATGTAATTCAAAGGACTCTTCTCTACATCTGAAGCTGTTTGGGACAAAGTATTTCGGGCAGTATGTTAGCAGCAACTTGTTCCTCCTTTTCTGCATCACTCCTTCTCATCTGTCAGTGGCAGGACCAGCATCTTGCTGCCACCACCACAAAAGAGAGGACCTTCACTTGCACAGGTGGTAAAGATCTCTTGGGAGCTACTGGCAGGGAAAAGGGTGGCAGCCTAGTGGTAATCACTGGTCTGAGAAGTGTCAAGTGCTGGAAGAGTGTGTGTTCTTTTACCTGGGGCAGAGATGCTGGCTGCCATACTGCGTGTGAGTCAGTGGGCAAATAAAACTGTGTATGCTGTCTGCTATTATAAATGGGTCAGTGATGGATTTGTATTACCTGAGGAAATGAACTGGCGGACAGAGATGCTTCTGCTTGCTGCCCTGCAAATGTCAAATATAGCAGAAAGCTTGGGGGAAGGGGAGGGATAGCTGGAGACAAAGGCAGTGTTAAAATAGCCAGGGTGTCAGTGGAGCTCCTCAAACAAACATGTGCTTCTGAGGGCTAGGCTGGGAGAGCTGAGCAATCTCTAGTCTTTGTCAATCAGCATTTTCTTATCCTCCAGCAGGGTTTCAGCAGTGGATCCTGCTTTATAGTTGGAGTCATGCACGAGGTGGGTTTGGGTTTGCATGAGGTGATGTGCTGTTGCACTCAGCTCCGCTTGCTGGTACAGAACGTGACTTCTGGTGCTTTGGTTTCATGGGGGTAAAACCATACCTCTGAATGTCCTTTTCCATCCCCTCCACAAACTCTCTTGTACTTTTAAAGTACCTCTGGAGCATGTAAGATCTCTGGGCGGACTGAGGGAGAGAGCTCCTTACTCCCCAGGGTCCTTACTCAGCTGAGCTCTTATGGGTGATGAAAGACAGGCAGAGGGCTATGGCTTGCTTGGATCTGATCCAGGCAATGTTCCTTTGGTTCCCAACTGCCCTGTGAACTTCTCTTAGTGAGTCTTGAATGACCAAACAGGGTAATGGGGTGCCAAATTAGGGAAATGATCTCTGGCTGGAAGATTACTCCTCACCAGCCAAGTTCAATCTCTGTCACCACGGCTACATCAGGTCCAGTTCAGTTTCTGCACTTAAAGGAGGAACGTTGAGTCCAGGAAAGCAACTTTTCATATCCATCTTTCAAGCTAGTGATATTCTAGCTTTATTTGGCATCACATTTTTTCAGTAGCAGGCCCAAAGCACAGCTTTGCCCTTTGCATTTGTGGTTTCTGAGTGCTAGTGACTTGATTTTCACCTCTGTGACTACACTCGGAGTGCCTGCATGTGTTTTAAACCGGCTGTGTTGGCTGGCCTAATCTCAGATCTCTTAAGATTAAAATTCTGTGGCCCCTAAAATAATCCAGCAGTTTCTGTGTTCCCATGGTTTAGCTCTGTCACCAGTTTATAAAGCTGTATTTAGCCTCTGTAAAAATACCGTGCTTCTTGCAAACTGAGGTTTGGTCCTCTTTAAAGCTTGCAGCTCACCAGCCACAGCACTGCCAGTGACCATGGCACGGAGCATGGAGTTCAGGGTGAATGGCAAGATTACTTCTAAAGGCTCTAGAGGGTGTTTTAAGGGCAGATGGCTATCAGGAGATAATCTCTTTTCTGTTCAGACACGACTTCGTGACTTTGTTCTTTCAGTCCACGGTCCGGCAGAGTCTGTGGTGGACTTTGTCGCACCTGATTTGCTACTGGCAGGACCCCCTTTAAAACAGCTCTGACTTTTCTTGGCAAGGAAGAGATCTTTGCTGGGGTTGTGCCAAGCTGAGGAGCCTGCTCCTCCCCTGCTCCTTCCAGGGTGAGGCTGGTAATGCATCCTTTGTGTAAAAGCTCCTGGAAGGTATTTGCAATGCATGAGAAGGAACTAGGTTGTTTCTGGAGTACCCGGGCACGGTGCTGCCTGTTCTTCAGCACCACCTACTGACATCTATCTATCTCTCTCTCTCTCTCTCTCTCTCTCTCTCCCCCTCAACTCCATGCACACCGGGGTTTGCACCTCTTAACTCGCAGCAACAGCATTATTCGAGGTAATTAACAATACACTCTTGGCTGGAAATTAGAAACCCCAGACCCAGCGCATTCAGTTCCATTGTGCCATATGGAGAGCACTAATGAGCAGGGTACAAAAGCCAAGCTGCTTGGCTCTGGTGTCTGTTTTCCTCGGCTGGGCCAGCCCACTTGCCCCTTGAACATGTGTGTCTGTGCAGAAGAGCGTTGAGGGGCTGGGTTATGTCAGGGAGGTGGACGACTTGGCTCATGTCCTGTGAGCATTTAGCACGGGAACCAAGTGGCAAAACCACATTTCTATTCTAAAAGTTTTGCCCCATGCTGTTTCATCTCCCTCTTAAACTAGTTTTGTGCAGCAAAATAAGTATCATACTTAATAAGGAAGAAAGTGCTACTCTGACCATCCAGTTGTTCAGATTCTCACATATAATTTTTCTGTTTTCGTTAGGGATTAATAACTTGCCATGAAAATAATTCAGAAGATCAGAAGAACCCATCCTAGCCTTGCTTGGAGCAAGAGCATTTAATGTTTGAGAGCCATTCTCATAAGGGAAGTTCTTTATCCGAAGACTCTGTTGCCTATGCTCTGTATCATGTACTGCCTCACAGCTAAGCCAAAGGAAAGAAGGACAAAATAAGCCAGAACTGTAATTTGTACGACAGTCTGAGTCTGTCTTTTAATAAGATTGTGGCATTTTATTCGCAATCTGCTTTTATTTCAAAAGTTTGAAGTTTGAAAGTATCCTTCAGGCATTTGGATGGCCTCTTAATGTATTTTTTTTAAACAGAACAGATCTATATGTAGACCCCAGGACAAAAAGAATTAGAAGAAACATTATTTGTAAGAAATGAAGGCGTGAGATCAGCACTTAGGAAGCCTGAATCAGTAAAGCCCCAGCAGAAGCA
Organism: Struthidea cinerea; assembly: GCA_013397865.1. Taxonomy (NCBI): domain Eukaryota; kingdom Metazoa; phylum Chordata; class Aves; order Passeriformes; family Corcoracidae; genus Struthidea; species Struthidea cinerea. Next base: position 3,618 of record VZTI01002588.1, on the reverse strand, counting down.
GACAGGTGCCACACAGCTTCATCTAAAATCCATGGTGTGCCTTTATCCTGCTAGGGTCTTACAGTGAGATGGCTAATAGGTATCAATACTCCATAACCATGTTTTTCTGGGGTTTTGGATTTTTTGTTTCTTTGTTTTGCCTTTCTTCCACCCCCATTTTTTGAGAAGTCATAGTCTTGGGGACCCAGTTGAGTTGATAGCATTGTGTGGACCCATTTCATGTCATTTATGTGAGAGGTTCTGTGAATCCCTGTTGTTTTCTGGAACTGAAGAAAAAACCCAGCCATGCTTCTGGCAGCAGTAAGTAGCATCTCTTCCACGAGCTTTAAGATTAATGTGGTTTATATTTTTTTTAAAACGTAGAAGATTTTGCAAGGTGTGATAGACTTGGTGTGGTATCAGGTATGTTAAATGTCTGTATTCAGGAACATAAATAAATATCAACTGTATGGGGATCAACAAAGTTTGCCATCCTATTTTCCATGACAGGGAGATTTCTGAAAAGTTTGGAAGATAATGTACAAGGAATGTGTAGTAGGAAGACCTCCTTTTGTGAAATCAGATCTGAAGCCCACTTCCGGTTCAAACACCCTTTCAGGTGGCTGGATAAGGACATTTTGGGAAGAAAATGAGTTTGTGTCTTCTCAGTTTAGATTGTTTTTACTACTGATTTGTTATGAATCTCTAATAGTAAAGTTCTTCCTGAAAATACCTTAAATTTCGATACATATTTCCAGGTAAGTCAAGGGAAATACCTACTGGAAGAATGGAATCATAGCTATCAGCTCACGTATCTCTTACGGTCTTAACTGTTGAGTTTTAGAATGGAACAAACAACCCCAAACTGGATGTATGGAGATACTGATAATTAAAGCTGTAACCGGTGATAAAATTTTACCATTAATTCCTTTACAAGAAAATATGAACCACAATGTATGTATATTGCAGAGTTGCAACCCAATCCATAGAATTCTATCAAAATCCAGTTCTATGAAATTGAAAAGGGGAAAAAAAACAAAAGTAAAAAAGAAATGGTATTTCAGTTTAGTTTATGTTGTTACCACCTCAGAGAAGTAACTCCAAAGACAGTCCTCAGAGGACCAAGAATTGCAATAGCTTGACTAGAATTCAGTCATTGAAAAAGACCCACGAGTTGAGTAAGTTTGCCTGACTGTAGTTGAGAGCTGAATTTATTCTCTGAATTCTTAATTAATTATGGGGTTTCCTTTCATAAATGAAAGATAAGGCTGGCTTCCTCCAGTTGGAATAGCCTTCAGGTTTCCAGTCTCTCAAATGTGTAAGTTTTTGCATTACTCCTATGATTTTATTTGCTCAGTCCTCGTTTTCCCTGTGGTGATCTTACATTAT
>VZTI01002587.1:158050-185334 GCA_013397865.1 Struthidea cinerea | reverse complement strand
CTTGTGCTCACTCTCTTTATCACCCACTGTATACCAGAGCGGGTCTCTGTCCTGCCGCAGTGTCCAAACGGCTCCTCAGCCCCCGGTGTTCCCGGCGGGCACGGCCGGCAGCACTGCAGGCCGCCGGGGTGTCTCGCAGCCTCACGGGGGCCAGCGGCCACTGCCGCCCCTGCCCGGGGGTGGCGGGGGCAGGCACTGCCCGGCGCTGAGCCCTGGCTGCCCCACAGCCCCCACAGGCCCCCAGCCCGTGCTCCCGGTCCCGCAGCTCTGCGCCCGGTCCTGCTGCTCCGTGCCTCAACCGTATTTCTCTACACTCTCCTTCAGCTATTTTTTTTTTCCTCAACATATCAACACTATTTGCCCACCTCCTGTTGTCGAGACCCCTTCTCAACTCCTCTTATTGCCCCCCGGGCATGGATTGTCGAGACCCCTTCTCAACTCCCCTTATTGCCCCCCGGGCATGGATTGTCGAGGTCCTTTCTCGACTTTCCCTTATTGCCCGCTCTGGGCATGGATTGTCGAGACCCCTTCTGGACTTTCTCTTATTGCCCCCTTTGGGCATCCATGTCTTTAATTACCTCTGCGAGAATGTGTAAACCAACTCCACATTCTTCCAAAGGATTCTTCAGAGATGTTTTGGGATCATCACCCCTTTTGCTGGGACCCCTTCCCGGCTTTACCTTTGCAACCCTCCATGGGTGCCCTGATTTACCTTTGCAACCCTCCATGGGTGCCCTCTCAGGTTTACCTGTGCTGCCCTCCATGGGTGACCTCCCAGGTTTACTCTCCGAAGATCCCATTGTACTCACTGGTGAAATTTTCAGCAGTCCTTCCCTGTGGACTCTTCACAGATGCCCCTGGTCATCCACTCGTCTGTCTCCTGGACAGTCTCGGGAACCCAATCGATCGCCCGGTGCTGGCTGCCACCAAGGGGAGCCGATCACCCAAACTGGGTGAGGTGCCTTCAGCTCCGCTCGCTGCCCACTGCCCCAGACGGTGGAAATATCCCGGACAAGAGTCCCCAGATTGTCAGGAAAATTAATCCACAAACACCAGAGGTTTATGTCCAAAAGGGAGACAGAGGAGTCCTGTTACTTTATTCAAATAAAGGGAGAGGCCATGGGGCATTTCCCCTGGGGTCTCTCAAGTTGTTAGAAGATGCAGCCTCCTTTTTATCCCAATTTCCCGGCCGCATTTCCCTCTCTCTTTCCCCATTGGCTGACGTACTTGAGAGGTACAGACTTCCTGAATTGCTTAATACAAACCCCCTTTCTAATGTGTACCCCCCCAGCTTTTCTTTTTCCTTGTGTCTCTGTTCTTTTTCCCTAAATCTAGGGATTTAGCTCGGCCTCAGGTGAGTAAAAGTTCGTGTCAATTAGTGGAATTCCTATGGAATTTATGGTTCCTCCCATTGCTTCTTTCACCTCTCAGTATCTGGCTTTATCTACCAGCAGACCCACAGTTTGTTTGTAAAGATACCTCCTTCTCATTCCTTTCATGCTGAAACAAATTCAGCGATGAACATAATGAGCTGTAGAACTGGACCATCTTACTGAATTCTGTGTCAGACAGTAGCAAATGCTGATGGCAGAATGTAAGAATAGAATGTTTTTGTAGCCTCTACTGCTGCACCCAGCCTAGAGTCTAACAGGTAGAAAATCTCATTCTTCTAAATCACTCAGTCTTTATTTTAAGAGCAAAATTTTAGTAGTAATAATCTGAGTGCCCTGAGGAACTAAAGTTGAATTGAAGAACAAAGTCTGTTAGACAGCAGGGGAAAACCACTGAAATATTTTTAAATGGAACATTACAAACACTGAAAACAAACAGTCTAAAGAAATGGGACAGCAAGACACACAGGGAAGCAAGTAGAAGGAGGCAGAGTCAACTACATTTATCTGTGTAGAAAGTTTGCTTTATATGAAACAGTTCACTCCTAGGCTTAATCATGGCTTTCCTCTGCCACTGGCCACAATAAAAAACAGCAGCAACAACATGAAGAATCCCAGCTTTAGGGATCAAAGGAGAAATTCAGGCATACTGTTCTATAATATGATCACACATATCCCCTTCCCCACTGCTTTCTCTCCCCCTGCTGTAACCACCCATATCTTTGTCTTTAGAGCTGACAGGTTTGAACAATGCATATAGAGCTGGCTGTTTTCAAGGTCCCACTGCTGCCTGTATCAGCCAGCATGTAACACACTTCTTTACACTCAGAGTCACTTTTTCAAATTTCAGTTTTGATTACTTCAAGGCTGTGTTTCATGCTATGCTGTTATTTATTTTAATGAACTCTGCCTACTCTATCATTTTGTTCAAACTAGGAGATCTTTGGAGCTGTTATGCTACACACAAATACAGGATGATATAGCAAAGTAACCTAAATGGAACGAGGCCAAACAACATGTAATCATGTCTAACAAGGAGGGAGGGGAGAAAGTGCAGAGAGGGCTTTCTGGGTGGGGAGAAGTGAGATGCAAAGAATTGTGTGAAGAAAACCCATGCTTCTTACTATACATGATGCCTGGCAAACAAACAAGAGGACAGCTCTGGCTGAAAGGGAAGAGGAGGGTCTGGCAATCAGGTGGATGGACAGTGAAAGCCATTTACTGAATTGGCAACTGATTTTTTTTCTAGTGGCCTGTTTTCACAAGGGGGCAAACATAGTCCTAGAGAAAGACCTCCGGAATAAATTGTTCTTAATTGTTTTTTTGCATTGCTGTTCATGACTTGCAGAAAGTAGAAAAGGAAAAAAAATGTACAGAGTTACACCAAGAAGAGAGTCTCCAGACAGCTACGTTCTTTCTAATCTGCTTGTTACCTGAAGACTAAGCCTTCTCAGTTCTTTGCATTAACTAGAGTCTTCCTTACCTCTCTTTCCATAAAACTCATATTAATTTCTTACTCTTTAAGTGGAGTGAGTAGGCAGTGATTTTATGATGTGCTTCTTGGGCAGAGCTAGAAATGGGATAAACTTCTGAGGCAGAAATAACACAAAATTGGTTCCCATGTTTGCAGAACAAATAGATGAATTGAAGGTAAGGCAATATAGTCACAAGAATGCTGAGGCTAAATAACAGAAAGGTGTCTGCACTGGAGTAATTTGTCCCAAGGGGAAATGATAATGGAATAAATACTACACAGTGTTTGTTCAACTCAGGAATGTGCAAAAAGAAAGAAGAGCAGGAGATAATGAAGCCTAAGGAAGAGCAGAAGTCCAAGAGGTTTTTACCCCTTCCTCATAACCAACCACAGCAATGGAAGCACTTTATCTTGTTCTCCAAATTCTTGGACATGAACCTCTAACTAAGCATACCAGAACTCCCCCTACTGAGGAGCTATCACAACCACAACTAAATATTTGGGGAATTTCTCTGCCAAAAGACTTCTCTGTTGGAAAGTGCTGATTTGTTGAAAACAAAGCTTTCTGTGGAAAACTGTCAACTCTGACAAAATATTAGCTGGAAGATGTTCCTCTTCTCACAGTGCAATTGCTTGGTAAGACTAGGCAGATCCAGCATTCCTTCTGGGGTCCTTCTGCATCAGCCACACACTGCATGGAGAGAGAGACAGAGAGACAGACAAGCACAACCCAGAAATGGCAGCCTCTTTAGTGCAGAAGGCCAGATTTAGAAGAAGTGTTTGAACCCGGCCCTTCCCACTGGACTACTACCATATGGGAGGGGAGTGGGTTCCTGTCTCAGCCTCTTTCTCCAAAAGGCAGGCTTAAGTGCTTTGTTCTTCTTTTCCAAGAAGAGAACAAACAAAAAGACAGAATCATTAAACTTTTCATAAAACAGCACTCTGTTTCTACTCTCTAGTTTTAACAAAAATGATATCATTGCACTCACACTAGGGATTTGATAATTATTTTTGCTAAAGAAAACTAAACAAACAAGGACAAAACCTTGTAAGCCTTGTGATAGCACTACACTTAGAAAGATTAGGCATAAGACTTAAAATGAAAGAAACCCTCCCTTGCTCTCTACTCCCCAGCCTGAGACGGGGTCTCCTTGCATCTGACTAAGTGTCTGACACTTAGTTGTCAGCACCGTTTCACCAAATCGGTGGAACAAGGTGCAAACTGGGCTCCCTAACTAGGAAAACGGTGTTTTCTGATGATGGTTAAGAGCCCTAAAAGTCTGTCTAAAAGTGCTAGATACTCCTTTTAAATTATGTGGCTACAGTAAAATTTTTGTTTCCAATAATATAATGGCAGGAAATTTTGTTTTGTTTTGTTTTGTTTTGTTTTGTTTTAGCTCAGAAGGAAGACAGAAAGACTCTTTCTGGTTCTTGAATCTCATTCTCTGCTATCACAAGCAACTGCATTGTTTAAATCCTTTCCCAAAGATCTCAGACCCTGTATATGCCAAGGACTTTTAAAACACAGCTCAGCTGCTTGGCAAATTCTTAGACAGCCCAACCTGGGTGTGTGCTTGTCCATGCTCATGGCTGTATGGGAGCTGTAGCTGTTGGAGCCCAGGGCCGAGGAGCTCAGTGTACTGCACTGTGGTGCCTCTGCTCAAGGCAGGTGATGCATGTTTCACTGTAGTTGTCCTGAGTCTGAAAAGAACTGTGCCTCCCCCTGATTCTGTATTTCCAAGGCAGCATCCTCATCTAGCTTCAAGTCCCTATCAAACTCAGACAAAAAACAAATGAAAGAATGACCTTTTGAAAATATATATATATATGCTTCCTATGAAACTTGCCATTTAAAACAATTTTTGGTTGATTTGTTTGGAAACCACAAGTCATGGAAACAGGATGTAGACAAAGTCTTTACACTTGCTGGAATACAGCTGAGTGTAAATTAATTGAGGTTCCAAGCAACAAGGAAGGCCTGTTCACAAACTAACTGTGAGCCCACAGCCACCTTGACCCAAGTCTGCAGTTAGGATTAAGAGCTGAACCACAGCCATTTCAAACACCATGACATTATCTCACCTTAAGTCCTTTTGCTGGTCCAAAATAAGGTTTATTTGTGGATTGATATTTTGTGGCTAACATATTTATGTACCTCATTTTCTGTTGTGGCAATGACTGTTGTGGCAACAAGTGATAATGCCTTGTACTTCAGAGTTTGCTGATGTATAAGCCACTCCAGAGGCAATTGCCCAGGAAGAAAGCAGCAATGAGCCATGCATTAGCCCTACAGAGAGGGTTAAGAAGAGTTAGAGCATGCTGCTGTGCCACCAATCTTCTCAGCAATTAGAAAAAGAAAGGTTGGCAGAGACACTTGGTCCCCAGCTGTGTTTCCTGTCACATTTTTGAGCTGTAAAACTCAAGGGCTAGAAAAGGCAAAAAGATTTCAAGTCACTTGGTGAGAGGAAGGGGCTGTTTGCCAAAGCATGGGTCAATGGAAATCTGCTGTGACCAAAAGAGTAAGTAATACAGAGATTGCCCCCATGTCACAGTGTCTATTAGCAATAGTGACTTCCAGCATCCATGTGACCACAACTGACTGACAAGGTGACCATGATTCAATCAGCAATGTGTACACACCACATTTGGTACTGTCACAGATGTAAAAAGGTACATCTAGAAAGAGAATAGCAAATCTATCACTCCAAATAGCATAAAGAGATTATTTTCCTAAAATGCAGATGCTGAATGTCAGTTTGATGCCAATCACTGATTTTTAATTTTTTTTTTTTTATTTATTGCTTCATAAGACTTCTTCATGCAAATGCTAAGTGTTCCAATTGCTTAGATAACCCAGTCTAAATATGTATAGACTTTGTAGGAAGTTATGGCTTGGTTATAGCTTTTCACTAATGGTAGGAGAAAGATGCATAATATAATCTTGTAAGACTTGACTCAGTCACACTTCCAAATCAGATTTTGGCACACTTGTCATCTCTGTATTTAGACTCTTTGACACAGATTTACAGCCTTTTAAATATGTTTCTTCCCAACTTTCAGTCTAAACATTTCCTTGGATACACAAAAATATCCATGACAAATTAAAATACATGCATCAACTAGCTGATCACAGAAGACTTCATCTGGTAGGCAAGAATAATATTCCTATTACACTGTTGTTGCCGAATCCAGAAGCAAAGATTCTTTATGAGAAAGGTATGTTGCTAGCAGTGCAGACTTGCCAGAAACTCAACTTCTGTGAACATAAATGGCTTGATACTGAGGAGAAATAAGTTTAGGCCACTAGTGGAAAGCTAGAGTGTTGGTTCTTTTCTTTTTATCACTCAAAAGACAAAAAAGGAACTTTTAGTCAAGTGTCTTTGCTGTAAGTTATAAGAAATTATTACAAGGAATTTTTTGTTAGCTTGTCTTTTGTTTGTGTTTGTTTGTTGGCTGTTTTTTGGTTGGTTGGTTGATTGTGTTTTTTTGGTTTCTCCTTTATATGGAATCTGTCTGGAGAGAATGGCATTGATAAAGTGTTGAAAAAACAGAATGCAGGCTGTCTCCCATAGTCTGTATATTACATCTGCTTTTATCTGCTCCAGCAGCAAGAGGAAGAAATTCAGGCAGCCAGGATAATATCACTGTCGCTTCCATGGTATGGTCACGTTTGTGCAAGTCCCTCTTTGAAAGCAGGTACATATGAAATAGTACAACTCCACCAGACTTCACTGGATAGCACTAGTTTACACCAGCTCTGATTTTCAGGCTTGTTCTCTAATTACCAGTATGCTGTGTGGAAACAATGATAAGAGATTTAAAGAAAAGACCAATGTATTTCTGTAGTCATTTCAGGCTTTCTTGTACTGTGCGTTTCCAATTTACAGATGACTTGCTTATTAACCCAGTTTGCCCTCATGGTATCACAAATAATCGAGGTGCTGTTTCCTGCTCTGCTGATATACCACCGTGTGCAAAAGCTGCAGCTGAAATTGGATGAGAAATAGAGATTTACTGCAGAGTAGCAGCAAGCAATCCTTATTATTGACCCTGAAATCTTTATCAAGTTGGAATTCCCATGGAATTTTGATTGAGGTGTGCAGAATTCACCTTTAAAGTTCATACATGAACAGAAACATAGTGAGAACAAACACGAGTAGGGACTCTCATAGTCCTGAGAAAGGTAAAATGTAATGTATTATATAATCATGTGCTAATGATATCAGGAATTAAAGTCCTTCTACAAAGAGCAAAAATTAACTGTTATTTTGTTCTGTTCATTTATTTTCAACTAGATATTTTCCCATCCCTTTATTTTTTTAGAATAGAATGAGAAACACTCTTCCAAGCCTACATGAATGTGATATTTCAAAAATATTTTTCCCATTTAAATTAGAATGAAAAGAACAATTTCATTGTTTCAATACAACTATTCATTTTGTCTTTTTTTTTTTTTAGTTTAAGCTCCCATTTATGTGTTTCAAATACTAGAAATTATAAAAGAATTGTTCAAAGCAGATGTTTCAACATCAAAACCTTTCCTGTAAAAATGATTGTAAAAGAAAAAATGTGATTGGCTCAGAACAAGCTCTCTCCTGAAAAAAGGTTAGATTTGAATGAATTATCATTTTACAACACAGACATTTCAATAAGAAATTTGTGATTAATTCCTTTCAATAACCTCTCAAGAAGGAACATCCTTTTACTATCTGTAAGTGTGGAATTACTGCGCAAGTGTGCTGAAGAGTGCTAGAGACAGGAGACAGGTATGTGCTCAAAGCCACCTGGGTACTTCTCCTTCATGACTCACTCTGGAAACCTCAAAGGGAGCACAGAGAAAGTGTTCCTCTCCAAATGACAACAGAACAACACAATCCCCATGCCCTTTACAAATCAGGCCAGAACAAAGTAGGCTGCTTGAGTTTCACTTGTCATTTCAATATCCTTTTGCATGCTTTTCAACAAGAAAGACAAGAAGAGTGCATTAAGTGTCTTTCCCCATTCCACATTATTCTGTTCTGCATCTGTATTGACAATACATGCTGCTGAGTTAAACTCTTTCCTTAGAGCATGGCTGTATATGAAACTGTGTTCTCTTCCCCAAGAATGTGAGCAGGAAGCATGTTCTGAATCTTGAGATGCTACTCATCAGTGGAGTGTGCTGCCATTATAGCACTGAGCTGCCACAAAAATAATAGCTTCAATTACATTTTCATGATGAGAATTTTCCAATAAAACTGATTCAATAATACATTTTACTGTCTATTTTCCATGCTTATGCCAATGACTTGGAAATTTGTAAAATTGTAAAATTTTGTATAAGAGAATAAGCCAGACCTAATTGCAATGTCCAAGTGCCAGCCCTGCAGTTTAGTTTCTTCCCTCCCTATCCCTGAAAATTTCAAATCCACAACTAGCACCTAAACATAAGACTTATTATCCTTCCTGCACTTAAATGTTCGTTCTCCAAGCAGGTGGATAAAAGTCTCTCTACATGGCTTAAGCTCTCTCTCTCTCAGTACAGGCTCGTGGACTTTTATCATTTCTCATACAGCAGCAAATGATATTGAAAAGCCTTCACAGAATACAGATACCATTAATAAAAGAGTAGAGAAGAGAAAAAAAACCATACTGGTAAAACCTATGATTACAAAATTCCAAAACTTTGCTGGATGAACATTAATATACGGTCCAAAGGCGCACTTTCACAGTTCATTCTTGAACAGAAGTATCTTGGTTTGAAAGACAGGTGTCTGCCAAGGAAGGTGGGAACCTCCCTTGGAATGGAAAATATGACCCCCTTCCTTCCGAATTTTTATAACTTTGAAATGAAGGGGCTTTCGGGCAAAGATATGGGAGATGGAATAACAGTTCTTTACTAGTATGTATGTGTATAACAAGGCAAACAAACAACAACAGTGGCAGCAACAACGAACAGAAACAGAACCACAAACCCAGTGCCAGCCTCTCTCAGCCGCAGGCCCCTTCCCCTGTGCTGCAGTTCCGCTCCCGGCCGCCAGGGGCGCTGGCGGCTCCCGGCCGGGCAGGGCGGCTGCGCTGGTTCCCCCGCGCCTGCAGGGGGCGCTGTGGCGCCAGCGCGGTCGCGTCTCCCTCAGGCGGCAATGGCGGGCGGGCCGGATGGTGAAAATGGGCTGCAGCAGGAACCTCGGAGATGGCGGCTGCGGCAGCGGAGGCAGGCACACCCCCCCGGGGTGGCAAATAAAGTGCAACAGAAAACTCTGCAGCCTTAGCAGGAGCTGCGGGGGTCGGGTGGACACAGGGTGGTGGGTTAGAGTGTAGCGAAAAAGCCCGAGGCAGCGGCAGAAAGCAGCAGGGCTGGGGGCAGCGGCAGCCGGGCTTCTGCAAGCACCTGCGGCATGCAGCCGGGAAGATGAGCCCTCCGGGAATGGGGAGGGGGTCGGGGTCCCAGCTTTTCCCCGAGGCACCCGAATTGATGGCGAGGGTCCTTTCCAGTCAGATCGGATGTTAATAAGGTCCCAGTTCTACAGCTGCTCTAACGGGCAAAGGCTCACCCACAGTAAGAGAAGCAATGGGAGGACATAAGCTCCATAGTGGTGGCGAATCCTCTGGGCAGCGACTGCAGACTGGCTGTCCCTCTGATCCCGAGAGCCCCTTACCCCCAGCCAAAATCTCGGGTATCTCTGCCCTTCCCAGGAGAATGCCCCTCAGCCAGCTGTACTCCTCCCCCTTCTCCTTGGCTATATCTTTTGTCTCTCTTAAGTACTGGTTGTTACTGTCTCTTAGCAACAAATGGGAGAAAATTCCCTGAGAGAAAGAAACAAAAGGAGAAATCCTAACCCCCAACAAGAATTTTGCACTGTCAGATGAAAATAAGATGACCATATTTAAAAGTTTAATCTCTATAATTAAGTCAAAAAGTACCATCCAGGTTACCTTTCAGACCTTGTGTTTATAACTTCCATTCATCTCTGAAGAGATAACTTTCTTCCACAGCTAGCACACCTTGTAAACAAGGTTCCTTTCAGCTCTACAGCTCAGAACTGAGAAGGGCTACATATTATACTTTGCTGTTCATTAAAAAGAGGAAGGAAGAAAAGCATGCATGTGTGCATGAAATTACCAGATCAGACACATAAGGCCATAGACAACAGCAGGAATACAGTTGCTTCCATGATCTGCTTATGTTTTGCCTTAGAAAGCACATCAGGAATACACTTAAGGAAATGCTATGTGCCCACTCCTGTTGAACGTGTAAGTTTAGCATTCCTTAGAGACAGGCCTTGAAGACTATAATTTCTATAAAGGAGCAATGGAAAATCAGTTATTTAATTTCTTCAACCTCAGTAAAATAAATTACTGTTTCTAACACCATTCAAACTGGAGCAGGTCAGATTCTCTCCTCCCTTTTATTGGGCAAAAAACAACCACAAAAAAACTAAACAAAAAACTACTTGTGGTGATTTCTGCAACAAACTAACAAGGTACTGCTAAAGTTAAAAGCTTGTGTTTTCCTGCATAACAATGCAGGTTTTTTCTACTAATGCTAGTGCAAATGACTGTTATGGGTCAAACATACCCTTCCATGAAACGTGTCTGTTTTGGAAAGGTGTGAGTAGAAATGTGGATGGGTCAGCAGAGATGCTGTACAAGGTAACACTCAGCCTTGTTCTGATAGCAGCACAGAACTTCAGTGAGACTAAGAACCATAGGTTTGGTGTCTTTTTGGCATTAATAGTTATGCATAAACATCTCTTTTCCAAGACAGATGTCAGCATTTGCTAGCAGAGGGTCACGGTGAGTTTTCTCCTAGCCCAGGTCTACTGGATGCTCACAACTAGTCAACAAAAAGATGAGGCAGGATTGGAGCCCAATAATCCAAGACCATTTACCAATCACTCATTCCATTGATTCCAATCTTGCCTCTCCTCCCATTTGCCTGGGGCCTCAGGCTCATTTCATCAAATACTGAAAGGCAATAATCTACATAAATAAAAAGAGAGTGAATTCTATTGCTGAAAAGACCATATGAGTAAAAACATCATGCACAAAGAAACACAGCTAATTTGAAAGCTGAAGAACTTCAGCTTTCCCTTCCTGCAGAAAGGATATATCCCACACATGCTCATATCAACAAAAAACCAACATTGACCAAAACCAGTGTTTCCAGGGAAATGCTTTGCTCCAGGCACAGCCAGCCCGGTCACATCCCTATCTCTGCAGTCAACTTCACCTGATTGCAGAGGGTAATATCTTCGTAAGTGATGGACACAAGATCCGTGCAAATGCAGTATCTGGTTTTGAAAATCCCTCTGTTGAGATTATATAATCTACAAATGTGAAAACAAAATGCATGTCCCACCAACCTCATGAAAGCTATGTTTAGAAGGAAATTCAGAACTCTGGCATTGTATTTATGATGCTGGCTTAATCTACTGGGCACTCTCAAGGCCAGTTTGTAATCCTGGGACCAGTATTTAGCTCCCAGAGCACAAACTGCAAAGCTGCAACCAGGCCACACTGCTGCAAAGCTCACACAGCCAGCAGCAAAAGAGGAAACGCAGCAGCAGTACTGCCAGTACTTTGCAGAGACATGAGAAGGTCACTGTTTCACAGATATGCCCTACAAATAGATATGTGCATATGCACTTACAAGGAGTTTGTTCCCTCCCTTGGTGTGCTACATGTTGTTCTGTACAGCCCTCTGTTTTCTGATGGCAAGACTTGAGGAAGTACCATTGGGACAACCCCCCATGACATGCGTGCAATTGTTTGACTTGTCCATATTCTACTTTTTCAAGCTTTGACACACAAGTTTCACTTCCAGAAAAAAAATCAAAGGGGGCTAAGACATAAGGAACTGATTCGGACCCCTGTTTTAGTTGTCAGCACACTCTTAATGCCTATATCTGATGCTAAAAGGACTTGTTTCTGTCACTTTCTACAAGAAAAGCAATAGTTAAATTGGCATGAGATTCCCTATTATGTGTCATTGACAATTTCATAGTACTGGAATCAGGTGGACTTTCGCCGTTTCATCTCTATTCAGTTGTTTGCTTTGTAATCAGTCTATTTTTAAAATCAGAATCATCTCTAATGGATATTTGGCTGTGTCTGAGTGCAGTACATGAATTAACCTTCAAATGTGCAAATGTAACAGCCTGCAATAATTGCAGTCATCTTTCATTACAGACCCTTTTACACAAATAGGTTTTTTCCATGTAGGATAAGCTTCCTCAAAATTAGCGAAACCAATACCACGGGCATCAAAGGAAGGAGGCACCAGAGGTAGAAACCAAGAAGCAAGGTGAGCCCTATCTCCCAGCCCAAGGCCAGTGATGATGTGACTATCCCCACTGTCCTCCCTTGAACTCTGCCAGGGGTATCACCTCTGTGCTGGCTCCAGAGCAGATGCACATCACCTCTTAGCACCTGAGCTTGAGCTGGCATTACAAACTACTTAGTTTCCAGCTATGGCTCAGGACTCAGCACACAAGTGGTTCTCCTGCCATTCCAATGGATTAGCAGAAGCATCTGGCCAAGAAGTGATACATACAACTAAGAGAGGTGATGTCCAAAACTGTGGCAGTAATAGTCCTCTGCTTTCCTCTACAAGAGTTATTAAGCATTCTTAAAAGCCTTCCCGATATTAGAGGGACTTAGCATATGCTCGAAGGCTCTGCCGAACACATTAATTGAAGCATGTGCCTAAAGTGGTCAGATGAACTGCAGTGTCTAGAGACTGAAGAGCTATTTCAGAAGGTGGCCATGAAAGACAAGTATTTTCCAGAAGGCTTAACATAACCCCCTCAAAAACAGGATGCTTGGGGTCACTGTAAATGAACCATAAACCCGGGATTTTCCGGGATCATATTTCATTAAAAATCAGTGTGTATGTGCAGGGAAGGAGATTTGGCAAAATGGTTTGTAGAATTTAAAGAATATTTTCTGGTATCTAATACAAAATATTTTTAGATTTCATGCTTCATCACAGTTTTGACTTTTGGTTTTAAAATGTGATTACAGTATTCTCGCTGCTTTGCAAAGAGTATTCATAGCACATCTGAATTGGTACTCATGCATACTTTTTAGTTTTGATTCTTTCCCCAACATGTAATGGAAATGCATATTAAAAGTCTTGAAATAGGTGATGAAATCTCCTTCATGGCAGTTAACTGCTTTAGAGACAGCTTCATCAACATATTCTCCAATAAACTGATTAACATATTTTTAAAGAGGCAGAAACTGTGTTTCCTCTCTGGAATCTGGGAAAGGAGTTCTGTTCTCGTACCTAAATGTACTAAAGTGATGGAACACGGCTATCTCAGCTTCTAGACACAAATAGCATAGCCATATTCTCTGGTGGGCCTGTTCCCAATTTGTTTTTATTTAGTTTAAAACAGAAAGATGGAATTTGTTCTGGTTTACACAAACTGTAGTAGATTCTCAGATAGATGTTCTCTTCAGGACAAGAGTAAAGAAGTTTATTCAGGGACTATCCCAGAATTATCAGCCAGACACATCACTGCCTGTGAACCCATCTCAGAGATCAGGCATAGCTCCAGAAGCCTGAGAGTATTTTTGCCACCTGCAATGCTTGTCATACACTGGCAGCTGAGAAGTGCCTACACTGCTGCTTCCTCCACTGGAGGTTTGGAGGCAATACAGAGGGAACTGAAGGAAGCACTAAGAACGTTTTGTATTCTTGTGTTTGTGCTATGCAGAATAACAGGCTGTTTGGTGGTTTGTTTCAGGCACCCTGAAACAATTACCCTTGAGCTAGTACAGGTTCTCGCACCTCTGCGAGTAGATCATCCCTGTATTGATAGACTGACGACGACTGCTGGCACTAAAAAGAACAGGCTATATAGCCAACGTCTGCTGACCTAACAATTTTTTCTAAGCTTACAAATAACAATATCAGGAGGCATTTCTGAAACGGTTCATGGGCCTCAGTGTTACTAAAATGTTTTGTTACACTGACCTTCGGGCTTGTAGCCTCACCCATGTTTAACTGGATATCCCTTAACAGACTGAATTAAGAGGGAAAACAAACAATTTCTCCTGTAACATGCCAAACAGCAAGAGGACAGATTGCTTATTGACTTTCCTTTGCTCTTTGTCTTCTAAAACACAGGAGCATGTCATGTGTGTCTGTCCCATTGCTTTGTACCTTGTTTAACCAGGGGCCGCCCTGACACTCTCTTTCTGGTGGTCAGGAACTGTCAACAGCAAAGCAAACCCTGGGGTCCGTAGCCCAAATCTGCTATTCCTATCCATACACAGCAAAACTTTACTGGGAAAATGCCCATTTGCTCCCCACTTGGCCAAGTAACCTCTTATTCTAAAAAAATAATTTTAACAACCTAAATACTCAGACAGCCTAATCTCTTAGTAAATTATATAAAATTATATTGTTTTCAGTCCCTAAACTGAAGCTTAAGCATAGCAAATAATGCTCAAGATTTTAACTTAAGTGAATTGTGCAAGGAACTGCACTGAAGCTAAAGAGAGAAACATTGTATTCCCAAGGCTCTCCCTCTCCAACACCGCATTACAAGAAAATAGCACCCCATTTTCAGTGTAAGAATCAGCTGCCCTTTCAAATGCTTAAGGCTGAAAACTGTGGCAGCTTCCATCTTCTTATCTGCTAGCGCTTCCTCCTCCTTATCAGGTGCTTACAGACAGCAATAGGATGATAGGGAAGCTGCTGCTTGTGCTGCATCAGAAAGGAAAAAGTGGTACGAATGTGTACAAACACAACTCAACCAAGCCAAGCTCCAGGTCTTCATCTGCTTGTATGAGGCCAATAAATCAAGAACCAGTTGGGAATACACTAACCTAAACCTTCACATTTAAATTGTTCTCCTGGCAGAATATACACCTACAGAAGTCTTGATTAGATCCCACTCCAAAAAGGGCAATAGTCTTTCAATGCCTTTTCAGTTAATGAGGACAGGCCACAAAAATACTTTAAACAATATTCAACCTTGAGACAGTGCTTCCCCTTCTCTAATTTGTAGAACATACTTGTCAAAAAAAGCTCACACATCACTTAGAAAGGGAAAATGGTTCCCAGAGTGGTGATAATTGAAAAAAAAACGATCTGAACATGCAACTTCAACCACAATTCAATGTGAAACCACCTAAAATCTCAGCAAACAACATGCATAAAAACTCAATGTATTGGTTTTGCTTGGCTGGGTTTTGGTAGCAGGGGAGCTACAGGGATGGCTTCTGTGAGAAGCTGCTGAAAGTTTCCCCATGGCCAACAGCCAATGCCATCTGTCTCCAAGATGGACCTGCCACCGGCCAAGGTCAAATCCATCAGTGACAGTAGTAACACCTCTGGGATAACAGAGTTGAGAAGGGAAAAAGGAAATTACTGAGCAGTTGTAACTGCAGCCACAGAGGACAGGAGTGAGAATATGTGGGAGGAACAGCTCTGCAGACACCCAGGGCAGTGCAGGAGGAGGGACAGGAGCTGCTCCAGGTGCCAGAGCTGAGATTCCCCTGCAGCCTGTAGGGCAGCCTATGGAGACACAGCTGTGCCTCTGCAGCCCATGGAGAGCATGGGGTGCACAGATCCACCTGCAACCCCTGGAGGAGCCCACGCCAGAGTAGGGAGATGCCTGGAGGAGGCTGTGATCCCGTGGGAAGCCCGTGCTGGAGCAGGGTCCGTGGATCCATGGAGAGAGGTTTCCTGGTAGGACGTGTGACCCTGTGAGGGACCCATGCTGGAACAGGCTGTGCCTGAAGGACTGCACTCCTTGAAAACAAGCCCATGTTGGAGTAGTTAGTGAAGAACTGTTGCCTGTGGGATGGACTTACATTGGAGAAGTTCATGGAGAACTGTCTCCCATGGGAGGGACCCCACACTGGAGCAGGAGGACTCACTCTGACTCAGCTCCCTGAGAAGTGGCAGAAACAACCTGTGATGAACTGACCATAACTCCTATTCCCATCTCTCTGAGCCGCTGGGGGAGGAGGTAGAGCTGGGAAGGAGGGAGGGGTGCAGAGAAGGTATTTTTAAGATTTGTTTTACTTCTCATTATCCTACTCTGATTTTGATTGGCAATAAATTCAATTAAGTTCCTCAGGTCAAGTCTGTTTTGCCCCTGACAGTGATCAGTGAGTGATCTCTCCCTGTCCCTACCTCAACTCTTATTTGTTGTGTTTTCTCTCCCATGTCCAGTTGTGGGGGGGAGTGATAGAGTGACTTTGGTTGGTATCCGGCTTTCAGCCAGGGTCAACCTACACAGTCAACCATGTTTAAGCTCTAAAAGGTAAAGAAATTTCTAAGAAAAATGTACAAAACTTCACAGGGATATCATGGTCCTGGATAGGAATGGTTTGCAGGAATAACTCAAAACACCTACTTTCTCCTTTTTTTTTTACCTGAAATCTATCACACAAAGTATTTATTTTATGGGATGCCAGTGTACTAACAAATACAAGCTCCAAAAGGGCTTTTTCCTTATAGAAGAGCTGAAGTCATCTTTCAGTCATTCACGTTCTTAATTTAATCAGGAACATCTTACGTCCAAGCTCAATGGATGCTACGTCAGCACAACTAACAAATACAAATTATTTAACAGCTGGCCTCTCAAGCTTTGCACCAAATTTAGATTTTTTTTTTTTTAAAATTTAAAACCCTCACAGATCACTAATTAGACAAAACAACAGTAAAAAAGTCATATCTGCAGAAAGACAGGAGTGTGCAAAGAATAGTTCATACAGATATGTTTCTCTGAGAAAATGAATTTTCTCTTGATGGGGAAAGGTGAAGTCTAGATCAAGATCTACCCATATGCATGATAACAGCAGGAAAACAAAATCTGACTTAGCTATGTGCCTTGAGTGCACAAACATTACCTGTAGATGCAAATATTTTTTGTTAATTTGCATGAAAAAAAGATGTAGGCATACTTCCCCACAGAATAAAATTTCTGTTGGAAGCTTATCCCAATCCTTACATATTTTCCAATCAAACAAGTATTTTTTTTTTATGTCTTTGCTAAGCACTAAAGCCTATCTTAAGCCTTGGAATTGAGGACAGATCTTACAAACCAGCATGGGCAGAGAGGAGCTTGGCAAAGCGTACAGCCACTTTCCCAGGCTTAACAGCCACATGTTCAGGGTGGGTTTCATGCAGTCTCAAGCTGCAAGGCCAGTTGGAAGAGATGGATGGAGAAGGCAGGTATCCCGTGCTTCTAAATCAATTATGCAAGAGTAAATTACTGCCGTACTACCATGGTAGACAGGAAGAAATCCCGAACTGGCATCCTAGAGAACTGACAACCATCCTGACAATGAGATTCTGATGATGCAAAGATTATGTGTACTATCCATTATTTTGCTATTGACACACAAAATAATCATGATTCATTAACCATCTATGCAGATTTTTCCATTTCCTGTTTGTCATGCAAACTAGCCTGGATGAACCCCTTTGAACTTTCTCTAGGAATGTGCTGTCTGGGTGAAAGAACACACTTCACAGGGATTAAATGGAATAATCTCTTTGCCTTTGAATCAATGAAACTCTTGGCAAAGCAAGGTAGAGTTCAAGGGATCTGAAAATTATACAAACCTAGTCCATAATCCTTCTTAACTGAGTGAAAAAAACATTGAATGTTGTTCTACATCCAATCTGATTTTATATTAAGATTGCCATGGCAGTCTCCAACACTATTTTTATGTGGAGTACAGGCAGAATCTCATGGGTGAGGGGAAATTGTTTTCTGATAGTGTTGTTTTAATCAAGCTGTTTGCTGAATTGGGTTGCTGTGTATTTGTTAGCATTTCTCCCCTGGGTGTAACACCTGGTTCCCACTACTGTGGTTCTACATCAGTGAGATCCTCAGGTAAATTCAGATGAAAATTCCCATGGCAAATTCACTTTCCAAGCTTGGCAATTCATCTGTACAAACATTAAGCAATATATAGAGCAGAAGATAAAAACCTATTGCCCCTCTGCCCAGGCACTGGTGGTTCTATGAGTCTGTACATCTTAGAACTGGGTTTTGTTTGGCATTAACAAAAACAGAAGAGGTCATGTAATGATTAGTATTTAGCAAGACCAATTTTAGAATTTTAGAAAAACACTGTTGTAGGTTCAGGAAACAACCACTAAGATTAACTATGAGATCTCCACCATAATAAAATTATTTTAGCCAAAAAAATTAATTTTCAGATCTAAGACTCAAATCTTACAAATTCTTGGTGTTCACATGAAAGCCTCTTTCTATAAATGTAGTTAAGAAATTAAATCTTCCCAGAGGATTATAAAGCAACTGTCAAAAATAATCAGTCACAGAGAGCATCTCATTAAGAATTAAATTGACATAGATTTCAATTAGTCTAATTTCTAACTAATATAGCAGTAGAGCTACTGAGGCAGACACCAAGATCTAGTTTCCTTTGGCTGTCCTTTACAAATTCTGAAAAAATTGTAAAAATAAATAAATAAATACCCAGACAAGAAATTACCGAAGTCATAAAACATACTGGCAAGTCCTAAAAATACGGGAAACCCGTAAGTTTGCAGAGGTTGAGGCAAAGCTATATGATTTAAGTCAGACAATATTCTGAGCAGAGGCTTTAGATCTGTCTGTCATGCCTCTTCTGAAAGCCTATATGACTGATCTGATTCCCTGATGCCTACAGCAGCCTGGGAAATATAACTGTTCATCCACTGTATCTTTCCAGCCTCCGTAATTCTTGATTAGTTTTTCTCAGTGCTTTTTTCTTGGTAAGCTGTGTAAGTGTTTTCTCTCCTCAACATTATGGCTGCTTGCTTTAAGGTTTAGTAAGTTAGGCCTTAATTCAGAGCAGGACTCGTCCCACTTCCTGTTGAGGAACAATTTATGTAAGTAATTTGTTTGTAAAGTTTTTGTTCACTTCTTCCTGAAACGAGGAAGCAAGAAGATCTCACCGACTGAGGATGATGCACTGATATTTGTCATGCATTACAGAACTAAGCCTGACAAACTTTCTCTGTAGAGGTCAAGCTCTTCTATTTAAATTGCCAGTCTCACTCATGAGTTTCTTCCTATCACTGATAATCTTTTTGTTTTTTCTCTTTCCTATAACCTTCTGTACTAATTTGAAAATAAACCAGTGGGATATTCCAAGTCAGAACTACAATTTAATAGGAAAATTAAAATAAAGGCAGAAAACACTGGCTTAAACTGACAGAGTCAGGATACAGTGCCAATACTAGCAAATGCCAAAGAGCAGCTAAATTCCAGCCTCAAACCTCAAATTCATTTCTGCTCCACAGCCAGGAGCAAAATTCAGGTAGTGATTGTAATGTACTGTTATTTTTATTATTATAAGACTCATCAAAAATATTTTCGCTATTTTTTAGATGCAAATTATCATAAGACAGCAATGGCCTAAGCATTACCTGTAGTAGATTAATGCTCAGTGGGACTTCTTTTATAAGCAAGCCAATAAGCACATTCATCAGATAAAAACATAGCATTATCTTGAAAATATGCAATAAGGCACATGACACTAACCTAGAATTTGTAAGACACATGTTAAATGTTGGATATACAACTTACAAGCTTCTGTGATACTTCCTTCACAACAGCCAAGTAGTGGATGAGATGCAGAATCAGAGGCTATTCAAAAGACTATTCATTATAAGATTAATCATATTAGCAGCATTTCCTCTTCTAGCATTAGTGATAATGGTCACGGTTTGGACCCTGGGTTTGGTATGTCAGCTAGTTTACATTAGCAGGCATATATTTCACATTAATAGGAATCATGAACTCCTGATGGTGAGCTAAGACACCATGTAGCAGGAACAAATGATTGTAAACAACTGCTTGAGCAGAAATCCCAATTCCTCTACAGTATTATAGAGCAGTAAGAAGTTTGGTCATAGACAGAGGTCTATTCATTGACAAGTCCTGCAGTTTTGGGGCCTAAAACACTGTCCAGAATAGGGTTGCAAGTTTTCAGAGGTCTGACTCAAAGTACCTTGGGTAGTGCATCAAATAATTTAAACAAGTGACTTGGAGGAAGTAGCTGACTCTCATTTATAGCTGACAAAGATTTTCCTGAAGTCTTCAATGTTTACAGTTAGCTGCATCACTCTGCATCTGGAATCCAATTAGTGGAGTCAGCTAGGGTTTCTTACAGGGAGAACAAGTTAATCAACTCTCTAACTTTGGCCCTCTTGCCAAATTCATTATATACATAAAGTCCATAAAGCCTTCTACTACTCACCCTAAAATCATACCACTTGCCTTAAAACACACCACTGGTTCAATCTACACGTGCTCATTTGCAAAGCTTGAGCTGAGCCTACATATTCTATGTGAGGATTAAGTACATTTCTAAAATGTGCATTTATAATGCATCAGACTGTCATATCAGCTGTCAGTTGGGCAAAACATCACTGCAAGTTATGACTGCTTATTTAACAGCATTTTGATGGCAGCACCATAGCCATATGTTTGGCCAGGTAAACCATTCTAGTGGCTTTAACTGAAGGAAGATTACTGGTGAGTGGAGTCTCAGGGCTATATTCAAACCAAATGAATAGGGAAGAAGGTGTAGAGCTCTGTCTTCTACCCCTTGACCACATGTAAAACAAATGCAGTGCAAAGTGGGAGGATGCACACAGACACCACAGGCAACAGTTAATACCTTGCTCATGTAATGGCCAAAAAACCTCAGCACTTTCTCCCCCGCTTTCATTTTGTTTATATATTTACATATATATGCCCACATATACACACACTCCCTTAAAGATGTATTTTATCATGTAACTTAACCATTTGGAACTGCCCTGAGTATCTTGGAGGAGAGAGAGCCTCACATGCAAATGCCACTCTATGCTTTAACATGCAGTTGGTCAGGAAAAATGCAGAGAGAGAATTAATTTCTGAAAAGAGGTTATGCATTTATGTCCACACACTGTGCTCCTTGGTAATCTAGGAAATATCACATTATACTTGTAAACTAGAATTATTTTCAGAAGTTGGTATAGGACAACAAAATGCTGTAGAACCATGCACAGGAAGGTAATACAGCCATGCTGTTGGGTATCACCAGAAGACAAACAAAATCCTTTACCTTTTCCTATATTCACTTTGCCAGTGCAAGGGAAAACACAATAAAGGGATCTGACACTGTTGACCTGGTAAAGCAAGGTCTCCTCAGTGATTTCTTTAAGTATATGTTAGTATCCAAAGTACAAAGGAACAGACTTGTTTGGAGTACAAATCACTTGTTGCATGTAGCTTAAACATGGGACAATAACTAGGTTTCAGTTCAGTGCTTTTTGGGTATCACTGAAAGCAGAATAACAAATTTAAAGCTAACTCAGAGAGTTATTTGGTTTGCTGCCAACCTACTCCCCAGCTCTTTTTGTTTTTATAGCTAGCTGGTTTTGATTCAGAAGTAATTTTTTAAAAAGCACCTGATATTTAAAATAAAGAATATAGAATATAAACGACCTCTTTTCATTCTTTTTCCGTATTTCTGAATTTTAAAATTGAGACATGCTGATAAGACATTTTTCCTTCCACTTCTTTGCAAAAAAACTTCCATATTGAACTATGACAGTTTTTAAGGGAAAAACAAGAGGCAATACATTTTGATGCATACTCAGAATCATCATTGTGTTTACTTTCACATTGTAGAGCATCCTGTACACAGCACTGTGGGAAACCTAGACTGGAACATATTTGTGCTTTCAGAACAAGCATTTCATTTGTTAAGGCTCATACTCCTTCAGTTTACACAGGAAACATCTGAAGCAAACATCCCAAGCTTTGAAAATCACCTCTGAGTTTTAATATCGTTATCAGCTCATGGAAAAGGATTTCTGTGGAATAGGAACTCAGAGTATCCATAACATCATAAGTAACACTCCCCAAAAACCACACACCACTACACACATTTGTAAATCTCAGGCCTTATATTAATTAACATTACCTACACATTGTTTGATGACATGGCTACAGCCCAAACAAGTTAGTTTCTTCAGGGTGATTCAGATGTAATTTTCCAATTCAAACATACACAATGCATGCACATACAACTTGAACTTCCTACACTGCCCAACACAGGAAGTTTTGTCCATAGCCGGGAGAACTGCACCAGGCTGACAACAGTTTTGATGACTGCAGCCAGCTGCTGCAGAGCAACCAAAGCACAGCAGTGGGACTAAGAGTCATGAGCCCCCTTTTTGCATGCCTCCACTTACAGACCCTCTGTACAGACACACAGTCAGTGTCAAGGGAACTTGGCCAATCTACAATATAGTTAATTATGAAATACATTTTATTTTATATATTATAATTTTTATTTNATAAAAAATATATATTTGACTCTTTTCTCCTCCGATCAAAAAAAAATAAAAGGCATTTGGCTGTTCAGCTCTGTTTTACAGTGTTAGGAAAATGTTTTTTCTTTCCTTTGAAGGCTACTTGCTTGAAAAATGTGAGACCTTGCCAGGTAGTGAGGATGGCTTCTAACAGAAACAGAGCTTCAAAATTTTGCTCATAGAATTTTTATTTTATGCTAGGACACACTTTAGAAGACATATTCATTTGGGATGCAGTAAGGACAATTTCCCTATAATTAAAGACTGCCTACAATGATTAATAGGCATGCATATAGAACATATAGAATAGATCGCAAGGAGGAATGAAGAAAAAATACCTGACCTATTGGCAGAACAAACTCACTTTCCCCAATTTCTCTGATGACATACGGTTTCCCTGGAACAGTACATTGCAATTAAATACGATTAAATACAAGTTATTGTTATTAAAAATAAAAGGCTATCTACCCCCATACCCTGGGTTGTGGATGGTGGGTTTTAATTTACTGGATGAAGACAATCTCTCTGAGGTGATGATCCTCATTTAGAGAGAGGCATGCTCTTGGGCACCTGTGTTATCAGCCAGCTTCTCTTGCCAAATGCAGCTGAAATGAGGGTCAAAAAAGCATCTCTGTCCCTCTCAGAAAACAGCTTGACCTCTCCCACCTGCAAGTTCTAATCAGTCCAAATGAACTGACTTTCAGTCTTCTCCAGTTTGTTAGAACAAAGCTGAGCAACTACAAAATAATCACCTCCCTTACAGAGTCTGCAGAGAGATTACATATCCTTGTTTCAGTATTCTTACCAGTTAAATGATTACCCTGAGGTCTGTCAGCTAGCAGCATAGCCAGAAACACAAAATAGAATTCTAACTCCCAGTTTAATCCTCCCACTTCCACACTTTGACTAATACCTCATGCAGTCATAATTGCTTGGAGTAACAACGCAGGCACAACAGTTAGAGAGTTGGGCAAAGGAAGTGAAACATGGGACAATGTAGTCTACACTTCAGTGAGTGGTTAACAAGGAAACATTTAAGTGGAATACAGCAAACTCAAGATAGGAAAAAGGATATAAGGCCTTAAAGGGAACACTAAGGTGACTAAATATTTTTAAGGATATCTCACATGTTCAGACAATAAGACTTAAGAAACAGGCAGGCAAGATATTCCATACAACGTATTATCTGGATGTAATACCCCATTTTCATGACTACAGTTCTCCTTCACACAGAGATGTGAGCCTCAGAGCCAAGTGTGCACAGTCTGTCATCTTTCCTCTCTTCCGCAGTCATTGCAAAACTCACTTAAAGCTCCATCTTTCAGGTCTTCTTTCAAGGCCTTGGACTGCTTTACCAGACACAGATCCTGAAATAAAAGGTATGAAGGTCTTCAACACAGCTATTAATTTCTTATTTTTAATGGTGGCATTAAATTGACCAACTTCCCCCATCTGCTTTAGCTTTCAGGTTGAAAAAAATTCCTGAGTTACACCAGGTTACAACCCCAAACATATAGTAAAACCCAGGAATTATTGTTTTATTTCCTTCCCCTACTCTGTCTGGAAAAGGGTAATTAATATGACCTAGAACACTGCACAGACAGAGGTATTTAACCTTGGGGTGTTATGGGTATCTTTGATGATCAGCCATAACTGTGATTCTTCATTACAAGCTTCTCTCTCCTCCTGCTTCTTGTTGGAGTATCCTGTGGAGGAAGTGGGGGAATGCATTTGCAGCTCCAAGTTCCTCTCCCATTAATATCTGTCCACCAAACTACTGCTTCTGCACAAGCAGTAGCCAGAGATGCTCCTGAGAACACAAATGCTGGCAGTAACACCAACACTAAGCAAGGCTGCTTTTTTGGAAAGTATAGATACTTTAAGGAGAATCACTGTTTCTTAATTCTTTGCATGAGAACAGGGCCAAAGCCAGACATGCACAGCATTCCTCCTCAAAAAGCAGATGCAAACTCAAAGTATCACAAATACATCCCACCACTGACATCCCTTTTCCAAGGAAAGGTAACCCATCTGACAGACAGATCTATGGCTCCAGTACTGGCATTCAGTCAGAAGGCTGCACTCTGAAGGGTGAGCTATTTGCTCAGCCACTCTTAGCCCACAGCTGATATTTCTAGGGCATTCACAACAAAACGTGCCAGGTTCACCTCTGTGCTTTTTGTGACTCTGAGATAGGAGGCTTTTCCATTCATCAGGTTTGTCAGCTTATTTGGGCACAGCAGAGGCCAGGAAACTTATCTTTGCTCTGTGCAGGGAAACAAAGATCCATGCTGCAGTGCATCCAGCCAATTTCCCTTTCTAGTTATCTGTGCAGAAAATAAACCACCTTCTGCACTACCCTGAGCAGATGAGCCCCTACGAAATGCCTTGGTTGAAAGCAACCTGTCACTTTCATTACCCAAGGTCCCAGGCAAAAAATGCATTACACAGAGCATGCACCTCCTCTAAGTAGAGTAGTCTTTTTGTCTGTTAAAAATGACAGAAAGTATCCAGCAACCAGAATTTGGTAGTCAGTTTGACCCAGAAGAAAGTAGTGCAGTTCACTGCTGTCTACAGATTCAAATGATGAGATCAAAACAGCATCTATGACAGCTAGCTGACTCATTTGAGCCCAAACATTCATTTGAACAGTATGAGTGGAACCAACCAAATTCATTGCAAACCAGTTTTTATTAGGTATATTTGTCTGTATTATTTTAGGAGGATACAGTAAGTAATACAAATATATAGATAATCATAAGCACACTTAACTGCCGTTTTGCGAAAAAAGCACATACCTTTTGTTAGCAAGTAAGTATTGGGATGGGCTGCACTTTTCATGACGATGAATGAAGATGTCAAAAATTGAGTTTTTTAACTACTTCCCTGATTAACTTTGATACTATGAAGCAGTTCTCAGATCTATGAAACTATTAACCACTAGCAGGAAACAAGCAGGTCAGAGCAGAGTAGGAGCCCCTTTAGCCTCTTCTGTCTTTGAAGAGACACAGCTGTGGCCTATCACAATAAGTACCTGCAGGAAAGAGTCCTATTTCTTAAGGAGATATTAATCTCAAAGCTAGAAGTATCCATCCTTTCTGGAACCCACAAGTATGTCTACTCTTGTAAAATGCACCACGGCTTATGTCAGAGGATAGATTGTTAAAAAATTTTCAAGTGAAGTGCATATGCAGGAATCAGACTGGGTTGGGGAGAAGCAAAGGCAGAACTTGAAATGGTGGCAGCTGAAATAAACTCAGCACAGTATCCATATAAAGAATTTCTAGTCACTCTGACCAGAATCCTGCAAATAAACAGGATAGGTTAGATTTCTAATTACCTGAGTTAAAATGAGTAGTACTACCCCATATTACATACACTTATTGGGAAAGCCCACAGCTATCAATTAAGCATCATTTAGATTTCTTCTGCATTTGTGTAGACCAGATTCTCCACTGCATTACACTACTCACACACATTTAGCTCCAGTGAGGTCAGGGCAGTTAAAACAAATGAATTCCAAGTAGCCGAAAGAAAATTTAGGCCCACTGTCTTCATAATTTTGAACAGCCATCTGACCCCTTATCTATAGCTTGTACCCTTACAACTTCCTGAACTGAGGAGAAAGATCTTTGATGCATTAGGTACTCATCAGTTGATAAAGCACATCACTATTGTCTTCCTCCCTACACAGCTTCAGAAAGTGGTTAAAGGGAGAAAACCAGCAAAGAGAGAAAAGTGCTGCTGAAAAAAGTGAATAGGTAAAAGAAAAAGCTCTGAAACAGTGTGCATTTATTACTTTCAAAGTAGCTAACTATGTATTTTAAACTACTTCATGAGCTTAATGAGCCTGGTATTTGAAGAATGAATCTGTTCAGCATAAGGAAATTACAGTGGAGAAATTAGTCACAAAACGCTTGTAAATTGATGACATTTTACAAAAACAAACAAAACAAGAAACAGAAAGCAAACATTGCAGACTTACTGGAATATTCCCCAAAAGAAATAAAAAGGTGATTTATCAAATTTGAGATCCCTATTAAATTCTAAAGAAAGCTACAATTAGAGAATTAATGACGCAACACCCATATCAGCAGCTGTCATGTTCAGTGTAGTAATTAAGCAAATCATACCTTTCGTTAGAAAGGTATATATGAAAATATCAATTTTACAGGCAGAAAAGGAGCAAGAAAGTTAATCATTGTCATCATCTAAATATAAACTCAGAATTATATGACACCAAGTTTTATTCTCATTCCTTTGGATCATGCTTACTAGATCAGTTCCATTAAATCTCTTTTACATTCAGGACACACACAGAAGAGCAGTGAGCCTGCAAGCTACCTGACTGTACAGCTACTGCACAAAGCACCCTGTGGGTACCAAAGGGAAATAAATAGGAATTCTATCAAAATACAATATGAAAACATATAAGCAAGTAGAATACATTTACCAAAATATGTTTGCTAAATTCAACAGCCAGCACATTTTCTGCACCTAACTGAAAACACTCTCATTGTCCTAGAAGAAGTCCATCACATTTTCACCTGACTTCCTGCCCTATCAGGAAGTGGTGGGATGGAAGCTGTGAATTCATACATGAAGAGCAAAATGTAACAAAAGCTTATTCCTAATAAATATGCTAAATCAATTAGGGAAGTACACAGAAATCAACCATAGTATGGTAAAAAACAGATATGAAACTTTAATTGTTCAAATATGTGCTAGATAGATTTCCTCCTTTGTCTTGGAGAAGCATCCATAAAAAGAAGAAATAATTTGTTATAAAAAATGAAATTAGAATTAATGATGACACAGATTGAATATATAATTAATCAAAAATTTAGTACCAGAACTATCCCTACCTATCTGAGCCATCTAAAGGTGGAAAAGGGGATTTTACAAATACTTACAAGAGCTATCAACCTGTAACTTTTTTTTTAAAGTATGGTTTATGCTGCTACTCTCTATCATATGCACAAGAAAGTCTAAAATGACTAGCATCACTCCTAAAAACAAGAACAGATACTAGAAAACCTAAACCCCCCCCCCCCCCCCTTCTCCAAAAAAGAGAAAAACACCAAACAAC
>VZTI01002587.1:136412-156780 GCA_013397865.1 Struthidea cinerea | reverse complement strand
GTGAACAGAGGGAGGTCTGATGCGACAGAGGTCAGACCTAGGTTCACCCAGTTCCAATCCTGGGCTTGGCACTGTCTCTCTTTTCGATCGTGGCATTACGTGTACGAACTCTCGGACACGAAATAAATTTATACTTGTTAATTCTCGAATTGGGCAGAGTTATTTATTTCACCTCTTTTAGTGAGGCAGGGCGTTAAATAGGGTCCCAATGCAAGGGCCGCTCCAGCGAGCAGGGCTCCACTCACGGTAGAAGGAAGGCAGCAGAAGGCAGAACCCCGCATGGTGATGAATTCTCCCCACAGCGACCACAGCTTCTCTCCCCTCCGAACGCCGAGAGCCCAAGAGAGCTGGGGGCTCCACCCAACCCCTTTTTCCCAGTCCAAATCTTGCGGCATCTCTGTCCTAAACGAGAAAACCCCAGGTAAAAGAGAGTAGCCAGCTGGACCCCTCCCCCGAGCCGTGGCCAGGTCTTTTGTCTCTCTTAAGTATCCAGTCGTTATTGTCTCGTAGCAACACGTATGGGGGGAAATTCCTTAAGAGAAAAGAAAACAAAAGGAGAACTCCTAAAACCCCAGCAGCAAGGGACTTGGAGAGCTTTATTCCAATAGTTGTGTATTCTGGTCAAGAAATACTGATGTTACAGGTCTAGGCACAGACTGAGTGCTTATAATCAACCTCCTAAATTCAAATGTATCACTAAAATTAAATCTACAGGCACATACAGAAGACAAAGTTCTGTCCAAATTTAGTCACTGATAAAAGAATTATATTTATCAACATGTGGCACATCTAGAAGACTTACAGCCACGAGCCTGATGGGGAATAAATCTGGACAGAATTAGACCTCTGGAGTGCACGGCTATATGGCAGCCAGATGTGCTCTCTGTCAACAAACATAATCCCTTTTGAGTCACTGACTCCACCACCAGCAGAAGGAGCATTATTAGCCAACGTCACGCATGCAGCTTCACTAATGTACTCCCTTGGTTTCAGGGATAAACACTTGCAGAACCCTGCAATGCATAGCTCCCACACACTAATAGAGTTAGGCAGACTGGTCAGGCCACACAAGCTGAAGGTCAAACAGTGTAACTTGTAAGATGTCCAGGCCGCAACCCCTCCACCCATACTGGTAACAGTCTCCTTGTTCCTACTTCACTGAGTCAGCCAGCAGGTGACTACTGCTTGCCAGAGGATTTGCAGCTTCGCCTCAGAATAGCACAAGATACTTCTATCTTAAGAAACACAAAGTGATTGCCATAGCATATTTGACAGTAAACTGAGGCAAAACAGACAGAATTCTTAACTAGAAATGCCACAAACATCTCAGGAGATTTGTCTCTGGTAGCTACCTACCTTCAGACTGCAGAAGATACTTGCAGAGCCTGGATCATGTTCATGTTTTCTGATTAAACGAGCAATGATTCTTCTCTGGAAGATGATGACAGAGCAGATGACCCAGCAAGCTCTTTCCTGATCTATATATGGCTTGATATATGCTACTTTCAATTTTCCATGGCTACATAATGCATGGAAAGGAGAACTAAAGTTTTACTACTTCATATGTATTAAGAGTAGAACATGAATTCCTAAGGTCAGATTCCCATACTGATAACCCTGGTAATCAGCATTTCACTTATGTCATCGGTGTCACCAGCACTATTCACAGAGAAGCCCTAGTCTGCCTAAGGATGACAAAACATGACTCATGACAACTTTACACAAGTATCCCTTGCACTTTGAAAACAAAATAATGTAATGCAAAATCCTTTTAATAAAGGAGTGCAACTTTAATGCAGAAAATAAAAATTAACCCTGCTTTATATCTTTGCTGGGCAATCAAAGTCTAGAACATTTTATACTATACAAATGACAGTATCACTCTGCCATACATAGAGGAAATGCAGAGGAATTATTAGGCAGGAAAATCTTTAGCAACCTAATACATTCCTTGTTGCAGCTATTTTCAGAATGGAAGTGATCATTACTCAGACGTGCCAGAATCTCTAAACGCATGGAAAGTCATTCACAGTTCACCATTTTCTGCCTAGAGACTATGGGAGTCATGGTAGGCATGGAAAAAACCAGCACTTCAGAGAGGTTACGTAGGAGTAGAATTCTCAGCTGAAGAAAGAGGTGATTTGCGCAGCACCTTCTTCCCTATTATGTAAGTATTCCTAAATTAACTGAAATACTACACAAGCAGTTTTTTGGTGGTGTCTACAAGTATCAACGGACTATTTATTTTAACTTTAATTTTGCATTTTATAGCAGAAAAATAAGTTTATTGACTGGTGATATGATGATAAAATGAAAAAAATATTTTCCAGGGCTGTGGAAATAGCAATAAGGATTACAGAAATAGACAGGCATATTTTCCCTGTAGAATTATATCAGATATTGGCACAAGAAGATAAAAAAATTACACATACAAAAATCACACTGGAGATCTAGAGTAACTTTGTGTGCCATGCTGTTTTGCTCTGCCTAGTACTTTACCATGGAAAAACACCAGAAAAATACCCCCACTATTCAGTAGTACTTCTGTGCGCAACTGATGCACTACTGGCCACCATGAGAGGGACAAAGCACTTTCAGCTTTTAGCCTCAGGAAAATCAGTCTAGTTGGTGCTGAGTGGTTTCTCTGCTAGCTCTAGGCCTCAGATGAGCTCTTGCTGTACAACTTATGAACTGTACCAGCAGTCCTATAAGGAAAAAACTGTTGCACTAGAAACAGCAGCATTAGTTGGGAGTCATCCACTGCCTGTAATACTGGATTAAAAAAAAAAAAACAAACAACAAAACCAACCCAATCTGAGAATTTTATGTGTAACTGGATTTCACGTAACAAAGCTAGAGAGGGAAACCAGTAATAGCATGAGCCCCAGTTAATGTCCTCCTTATTTGCATTGAAGCAGTATCAGCTGAGCTTTTTATTTTTGAAAATGCCTGAGCTATTTAATTGAATAATATTACTAGAAGAAAATTAGAAGTCCTCTGGGCTAGATTAATTTGGCCAGAAACTATCACAAATTAGCCTTTATCCATGCGCCCTTTGATTTAGGACCAGAACACTTGTGCCACAAGCAGGGAGCTCAGCTCCTTATCAGAGTGAGACTTTAATCCCAGAATGTGTGCAAACTCCCGACTAACAGTAACAGCCCAATACCTTTTCCCTCCCTAACAGACATTATCAATTGATTGAGGCATCATTATTTAATAGTTTATAAACAAAGAGCCAACCACAGCAGTTGAAAAAAATTCAATGCATTTATCTATATAGCTAGCATCGTCTTGAACTAAGAATGATTTTCAAGCTTGGGATTCACCTTTCCTCGTTGGTACTAACAGCCAGCTCACCTGCTGAAGCAGAGAAGTTCTGCCATTCCAACTGCTGCACCCCCCACTATACACAGACAACACAACCCACCTCCTTCACGAGCTTCCCGACAGTGCCAAGCACACCATTTCAGCATTCGGTGCTTTACGTTGTTGGTAGAGGAGGAGGTGAGTCCTTCAGCAGAGGCCAGGCCTGCCCCAGGCATGAGACTGCCTGGGCCGAGGGATGAGGCTGAGGTGTCCCGCGCTGCCGTTCCGCATTCCCGGCCCTGCTCGGCCCCACACTGCCCGAGCCGGGCTTGCAGCGCCCATGTGCCCCACCGAGATGGTTACTGTGACAGAGAACATGTGTTTGCTGTGTTTTCTCACTGCATTACCTCATGAATGCCAGTGCTGGGAGTTCATGTCACTCTGGTGGTGAGAGCTGTGCTCAGGCCTCTTACTAAAATGGCTTGTGAGGGAGACCGGGCTCCAGGGTGTTGTGTGCCTGGGGCCTGAGTGTTTTTGTCTCCATCATATTTTACATGTTAGTGTTTCTAAAGTCAGCAAACCTTTTGGACGGGCCAGTGTGCTTACAGCTGTGTGAGAAGTGCTAGTGCCCTGGGACAGCTGGCTGCCGTGGTGTTGGAAGATGCATGCTGAGGGCTGGGGCTTGGGGCTCATTGTCTGTCAGGGATGTTCCAGCTGCCTCTTCCGTGAGTTTGGTTCTGGAGTCACTCTGTGAAGCCTCTAGTTCTGATGTAAGAGAAATAAGAGACTCTTGCTCTGTTTTAAGAGACTTCCTGGCAAGCTGTTCTGCCAGTCAAAGTAAGAGAGGTTTCAACCTGAGGTAAATGAGAGTGGTTGTTTAAAATACACACAGGAAAAAAAAAATCGCCTTTACCAGGAGAGTGGGACTTAAAAAAAGAATTTTGGAAAATAAATCCCAAATACATATACTTCTTTGTCACACCAAGGAGTTAGCATTGCTGAATTTTGCAGCATGTTGCATACCCTGTGTGTGGAAAATCATTCTGTGAAAAGCCAGTGTCCACTGTTGGTAGAGACATTAAGACCCATTTCTAAGACGTTGACACATATTTGTAAGACATTAGTGAAGACCCCCCCCACCCATTCTTCCAGATTGAGTCTTTCGTGAAGACATCAGCACCCATTTTTCCTATTATTCATAAGGCCCACCTCACTTTTGTTTCTGTGCCTGACAAATTTCCAGTGTTCTGTTAGGCTCTCCTGGTTGGAATTAATTTATTTCTTTAAAAGTCTTTTCCCTGATCAAGCATTTTCCTGCATTAATGAAGCAGTACATTCTTGTATCTATAATTGGAATAGCATCTGCTATACAGCAAGACAATAGGAAGCAATGGAAAAACATTTAAGAAAAAAACCCACCTCTTCCGCTAGCAAAATCAGCAGGTGCATAGAAAAAAGTATTTTGTAAGATCATCTGTGTTGCAGGAGTGCTGGACATGGGCCTCATTAGACTTAGGTTACCATAATATTTATTTTGTGACCTTTGTGCTGTAATTAAAAGTGAAGCAGTCTCACTTTATTGCATGTTTTTCCTCTTAGAATAGAACAATGTGATATTTAGAAGTATTTTTCAGTTTCTGTATTTTTTTAAATTCTGCTCAAGATTTCTGTTGGCATCCTGTAAAATGTTCCTTGCAGTGTTGTGTTGCTGCGTAGAACTCGTGCTGGTTTGCTGCTAACACAGATATCCATTCCTGTTTCTGTCTTCCTACCAACCTGTGGTGAAAGCTTGCTGAATCAGAATCTTTAGCTGTCCTGGTTTAACTCCTTGGAGTTTCAAAGATGGATTTAATATTGGCACCGTGTGTGAAACATTCAGCTTTAATCCTTCAAAGAGACATTAAAAAAAACACCAAACAAACCTCAACCAAACATCTTGTGCTAGATCCTTACAGCCCAAGAATCCTGAAGTCATCCTGAAGGAACATTGCTTCAGAGGGAGATGGCAGTACAGGACAATTAGATAAGAGTTTGGTTGCTAGATGAAAGGACTAACCTTCATGGGAGCACAACAAATTGATTTACCATGAAATGGAAGCTACCAAAATGAGTAAAATGCAAGTATGAAACCATTTTGGCTTCTTCTTTGTTGCTTCTTTTCCCTTTATCCAGAATCAGAAAGATAACACTGTAGATTTTTTTTTTTTAAATTCAAGATTTATATATAGTTCTAAGCAGTCTTTAGCAGTTGCTTGACCTGCAAGTTACCATTAGGATTTCATCCTTAAAGCATTAATGATAGGAAGACTAGATACCTGGTGGATCTAGCCATATCTTAGCTTGTTGATAAAGTATACATACAGAATTCCTGAGAAGATGGTAATTTGAGTGGAAGGATGATAGGCTTGCAGATCAGCTCCTGATGTTAATCAATATAGCTTTCCAAGGGTCAGGTTCAGACATGGGAACACCATGGTGTGACATTAGTGCCTTATACTTCAAATGCGCTGACTCTGATACCCTATATGTGTGTACAGTTGAATGTAGCTACATCACTTGTTGGGGAGACACTGTTCGGAGTTAACAGCATGCTGCCTGGGCACTAACCCCTTTGACCCAAAGCTGGAATGGGTTTTGCATATCACAGTAGGTTTCACAATGCTACGGCCAGGTGAAGCCCTTCAAACTAATACGCATTTGAAAGAAGTTGGCTTCAAGTTTCTATACTGAGTGAAGTGTTTGAAACTTTAAGTACTGTTTCTGCTGCAGGATAAGAACAAAGGTGAGACTTTCATGCAAGCATTCCCTATAGCAGTATAACAGGCTTGCTGTTTTTCCAGTAGTAAATTTTTTCCTATTTGTTTCCCTGAAGAGAGTAGTTAGAACACCATAAGCATCTCTGTAGCCCTATTCACAGCTGTGGGAGGCGTGGCAGAGCTGTGTTGTATTATTTTGAAAGCTAGTGCACTATACCACTGTAGATCTTGATCAACCTGTTGCAGAGTCCTTTTCTTCCCCCACACTTGGTCTGACCCAGTGTTATTATATTGTCAATCAGTTTGTTGTTCCCCCTCCCCTTTTAGCATTGTCTATGCCCTGCCTCGGTTGTCAATCCCTCGTGTACACCACCCCTTTCTCCTCCCCTTTCCAGAAAGTTCCTCTCCCCTCTTCCCCTATTGGCCCTTTGAATTTCTCCCCTCCCCGTGCTTCCCCTATTGGTTGATTGTGTGTTACCCCACCTATGGCTCCTCCCCTTCTCTTCCCCTATTGGCCCTGAGATTGTCACCACCCCTTATCCAACCCCGCTTTAAAAAGCCGTGCCACCTTCCTCCCCCTTTCCCCGTGCCTTCGGTCCCTGGAGTGTCTGAGGGTAATGAAGTGCCTTGGATGCCATACTGGAAGCCCCCCTGCTTGCTTCTTGTCTCCGCCTTCGCATGCAGACCATCTTGTGGTCCGTGAGTTTTGCCCCTCGTGGTGGGACTGGTAACACCCAGGTCCCTGGACGGCTGCTGACCAGATGCTGTGAGCAGCCGGGCAGCTCTGGCAGCGTCGCAACCTACCAAAGTTAACCTAAATGTTTAGGGTGAGAGTTGTAGCCTCACTCTTCCAGAAGTTTTGCTCAGGATGCATATTTCTGTCTGCAGGAATCCTGCTGGGTTTGTCTGTTTGAACAGATACATCCCGGAAGCTTGGGCAGATGGGCTCTGCCCAATGTGGGGTACCTGTGAGTTGGGCTCTTAGCTGAGGCAACTTGGGACCTGTGTCCGGTTTCCCCTGAGAGGCTCAGCTAGAGCTTTCTTCACTGAAACCACATGTGTTTGAGCAAGACTTGGAGTGAACTGCTTGCACTGTGGGAAGCAGCAGCTAAGGCAATGGGTAGGGGAAGGACATAGTCGTGATTGGTGCTGATAGCCTATCCACTTTCCTTGATTTCTGTGCTATTAGTAAGGGAGAATAAGGTCAAACCAGATTTTTACCTTTATATTTAGAAGCAATAGAAGCTTGCAGGAAGGTAGAAGTTGAAGAAACACACTACAAGAGATAGAGAGTGCCAGGAGGATTCATTTGTTGCACAAATTAGTGTGTAGCATAATGAAGGTTAGATGACTTGTAAAGGCTTTTCAAGGCCCAGACTACCCAATCAGAAGCTCCCACTGATTTTTAACTGGTTTTGGGTCATGTTTCTACAGACCAGAATTGAGACTTCTTCTAATGCAGTCATGAATTTTTAAAAGTGATGAGCATATAAAAAAGCTCTTTTGTGGGATTCTTCCAGGAAGCTGTAGAGATACAGATAAAACTTTTAAAGCAAAGCCATGTAAAAGCCAGGTCATGTAACATGTTAGAATTATGTATGAGATCTCAAATATATATATAATTATTAAACCAGTGATTGTATGCTTGCTGAAACAGGAGTAGTGTTAAAAAAATCTGTTTGGACAATAGCTAGCACAAAGACTTGTTGGTTCTTCAACAAGATTTTATGTGTGCTTAATAATAAATTAGCAAACTTACTTGAAGAAACAACAGCCTTCAAGGTCTGAACTAGCAAGGCATCCTTGAAGGTATGCAGAGTTTATATAATTGCTAAATTCTGCCCAACAACTGGGAGCAACTGAAGTATTTCTGCTAACATAGAGATATATGCAATCTTCTTTTTCTGTCCCTGTGTTGACAGGACAATTCCGCTTGAGAGGCTTTGCCTTAATGGTGTCATAATGCTGGCATGGTTTCCCTGCTACATTGACCAATACTTTTTGCATTCTGTTCCTGCTCTGTTTTTATGTGATCCTGTTTTCTGCAATTTGTGTGTCAATTGCTTGCAAACATAGAACATACAGCTGTCACCAAGTACATTAATATTTACACTATATTGTAGCGTTCTGCCCCCAATGTGTAAACACTAAACCAACTCCACAACAGTTCTTTATATGTGGGCAAACAGGATAGTTCCAGACAGACGTGTGACTTCCCGTGTTGAATTCCAGGGTTTGATTATAGGAGACTCAAGAATCTGATGTACTGAGGAGATTTACAGAGGTGAACTTTAAAGGCAGAACAGTAGCAACACATACCTTTTAAATAACATTTATTTAATCTTAAATCATATCTTAAATCTTAAAAAAAAAAGCAATTATTTCCCCCTTATTTTACAGGTAGAGAGACTGAAGCACGCAGCAGTGACAAGTCCTGTCTATTGCTATGCTGAAGGGGCAAAACTGGAACAATAATGTGCGGTTTTGAGGTCTTAAATCAGAGATTATCATTGGAATGTTGCAGTGGACAGTAGTGGCTGTTGGAGCCTACCCTCCAAATTACAAGGGACTTGTGTGAAATTTTTATGGGCCCATAAGCAGTTTGCTATAAGGTGTGCAGAAACCTGGTTTTGTCAGATACTCTTTGTGGATATCTCTCAAATAATTTGTGGTCTCCCTGCCTTCCCCCAGAGGAGTGTGAACCACACACTGATTTTGCTGATGTATGAATGTTACTAGCTATGGCTGTACAGACTGAAGTATGAAGGAAAATGTGTTTGAAAACAGGTCTGGACTGAATAGATTAATGTGTACTTTGCTCCTCAGATAGCTCCAGCTAGAATAAAAGATTAAGTGGTATTCTGCTGTTGTATATGTCTGACTTCAGGATAGATCAGAAGTTGAAGTTCTTGAGCTTCAGGATGCCACCTGTGTGATCGTGAGTAATGCAGGTTGGGTCAGGGATGGGGTCTTCATGTGAAGCAGCTATGCTTGCTACAGGAGTCAAAACTGGGAGAAATTTATGTAGTGACAGGCAGACTTAGTGTCCTTTTACTCCAGTAGCCATTTGCAGTTTATGTCCAGGAACAACTTAATCCAGTTTAGCTGTTGCTGGGATTATCACCCCAGTGAAAGGACTGACAGAGAGCTGCCTGGCAAGTACCCTGAGGGTTTAAATCTGTGTGGGAGGTTGTGGAATGAAGGGCTGGACAGTGCTATGTAGGCTTTATTAGTTTGTTGGGGTTTTATAAATGCATTTTCTGAAAGATGAAAATGGCTTTTGACATGAGGCTTTTAAGCTCTGATTGAAGCAAAATCATGCTGGTGCTGCAAGGATTCAGACTGTGTTGTATTTATTTTTCTCCTTTTGGAAAGTAATTTATTTTTCTGCAGGTTCTATCCTCTTCTAGCAGATTGTTTGATAGCCTCAGTGAAGGGCTAGAAGACTGCACTGAGACTGTAACTCTCTTGCTGGCTGCTTCTGTATGTTTAGATGAGGTCGGTGGGACAAAAGTCAGTAATGAAATGAAGAGGTTGCCCATGGAAGGGTGGCACCTGAGTGCACGATCCTGCTGTGTTTGTATATTTGCTGTTAAATTAGGCCAAATACAAAATAGGAACAGTAAATAATTTCTTATTGTTACCTATCTGCAGATGGTTTTCTTTGCTCTGATGATGGACGGTGGGGTCTACAAGTACCTTAAAAACCTTTGCCTAAAAAGCTCTCACATTATTCTTGAAAGGAATGAGGGACTTGTCTTTACAAACAAGCTGTGGGCCTGCTGGAAGATAAAACTAGTACTGAGAGATAAAAGAAACAATGGGAAGGATTCCACTGATTGATGAATGGAAAGAAAGAGATTTGTCTTTACAAGTAAACTATAGATCTTCTGATAAATGAAATTGGATATTGAGAGATAGGAAACAATGAGAAGAACCATAAATTCCATAAGAATTAAAATAAAGGGGGGGGGGTTATACATTAGAAGGGAGTCTTAGGCATTAGGCGTTTTGGGAAGTCTGTACCTCTCAAGTACCTCAGCCAATGGGGAAAGAGAGAGGGAAATACGGTTAGGAAATTAGGATAAATAGGAGGCTGCGCCCTCCAAAAATTTGAGAGACCCCAGGGGAAATGCCCTATGCCCTCTCCCTTTATGCGAATAAAGTAACAGGACTCCTCTCTCTCCTTTTTGGACCTAAACCTCTGGTGTTTGTGGATTAATTTTCCTGACATTCTCAACGAGCATGCTGTACCTGGCCAGTGTAGAGCTGTTCCTGGTGATACCTGCCCTGGGCCCAGGGCAGGCAGCAGAGATTGTCAGTGTGTGTGCTGCATCCCACTGTACTGGCTTTAGCAGAGCTGCTGTGTGCATTTGCCTGCTCTGACCCCAGAGCCTGCTCTAGCTCTAGGGTTTCCAGGCAGTGCTGCAGTGCATAGTGCAGGCCAACACCCACACTTCTAACATCAAAGCTAAACCAGTCCCAGACTGCCCGGAATCAGAGCTTTAAGAGCAATTTGCATTTGAATAGGTTTTTGGGATTATCCTATATTCCAGAATTCAGCAGTTCCCTTATGTGCTAGTTTTAACACCAGCAGGAATTTAAACTCCAAATAAGCCACTCCCCTTCCCCCTGCCCCTTCCAGCAAGGGAGAGAAAAAAAAGGAGACACTGTGGGTTAAGAGAACAATTTACTAAAAGCTCAAAGCAATGGAATAAGACACGCATTAACAACACAGTAACAACAGTAAGATTAATGGCAAAAGTATACAGAAAGAGAAGGTGTTATACCCACAAAAAGGTGTTTACCACTGATAAAAAGTACAAGATGACAGAAGCTTCTCATAGACCACACCTGTATAGTTTCCACAGACAAAGGCAGTGTGGGGACCGTTTCTGTCTGCTGCACTACATGGGCACTGGGAAAAAAGGGGAATTTGGCGGGGGAGCTCCCACGGCTAATGCTTCCCACCCCCCTGGCCCAAAACACAAAAAACCCCAAGGACAAACACCGTGGAAGCTGGGACATCGGAATAGGGGTCTTGCAGCTGGGCTCAGTTCTGCACAGGTGCCTGTCTTGATGTTTTCACCACTTCATTATACTGTAGGTTGATCCTGGAGGTTGCTGCTACCCTCTTCCTACCACTCAGCTGCACTTCCCCTGGCTTGGTTTGCCTGGGTTTGGCAGGGCTTCTTTCCTCTCAGCTCAGTGAGCTCGGCTGAGTGGGGGTCGCTGTGCTGCTGGTCCATCCCTGCTGGCAACTTCCCCTCTGCAGCTGTCGATTCAGCACCGCAGTGGATCATGCCTTTTGCTGCTGTCCCTTTCAGAAGCACAGGCCCATCTGCAGCCATGCTCTGGAGAAAACGGGAGGAGAGGGAATCAGTGGGCAGCAGAGGGACTGACTCCGCAGGGGTTGATGGCAGCAGTTCCTCTGCTGGAGTGAGCGAGGCAAGATGATGCACTTCCCGCTTTCCCTGCCCAAACCTCACCCCCAGCGATGATGTGGGTGGTGTAGAATAAACAACTTGGCCACACTGGCCTGGTGCCGAACTGCACCACCCTTCTTTGCAACTAGGACACCTCATCTGCTGAAGATGAAGTGTGCTGGGAAACTATTGGATTTTATAGCAGCAGATTAAATAATGTTAGAAGTGTAGCTTCCTCAGGTGCCCTGACCAGCTTTACAGCTGTGTTTTATACTGTGTAGAGACTGACAGCCTGGCGTGTATAAATTACTGGGATCTTTGTGGATCCTCTCCCTGAACTACAGTATGCAAGACCATGGTGCAGAAAACCTTCATTTTCAGTTCCAAGTTTGATGTGAGAAAGTAGATTTGCTATAAAAGCATAGTGTAGTTCAATGCATTTCTGTTGGAAATACTGCGTTCAGTTCTTTGCTTCTGATAGGAGGATTTCCAGTGCCTAAGGCTAAGCTCCATCTTCACACGAAATGGCCTTCCTGAAGGCCTGAAGAGTGGCTTTAACTCCTCATTGCTGGCTGAAACTCAAGGGAATCCAGCCTGACAGAAGCTGTTGTGACTACCCTGTAATCTCTGTATCAACTGGTATCAGTTAAGTCATTGCAATTTATTCATCTTACTGTCTGCATGCTTTGGGATGAACAATTTTCCACCATTTCTCTGTGACAGACATGATTGGATTGGCGCATTAAAGTTACAGGGATCACAGTGTGACCCATGTCATTTGGGGACAATTCATACAAAGGACGGCTGTGCAGACTTGAGCACTTTTCCCCAGTTGTACCCACTAACACCAACTGATAAAATGTTTGCTCCTGTATCCCATGATACTACTCAGTAGGAGTTACGGATTGTATTCAAGTAATTGTTCATGAATTTATGACAATAACTGAAATGGGAAAGCAGAAGTTGCCTGTCTTGCAATGAAAATCTGTATTATGTATGTTAGAACTTACTGGTTTGTATCCAGAATTTAATTTCTTTCCTACAGAAGCAAATCAATTTTTAAGCACTAAGGTATTTCGATGTATTCATTTACCTCTGATTTATTTCTATAAATACGACAAATTTAAATTCTAAACACCTTCAACCCTTCACCCCTCTGATGGTAATTAATTCATAGTATGTTCCAGTGCCACTCAGTGCAGGCTTAAACAGATCATCAGTGGTGGATGTTAACCACAACATCTGTGACATTTATATCAAACCAGGAGGAGCTTGGTGGTGTATGAAACCACTCTCATGACACAGTTCATTTTTGAGATTGTAAGTAGCCATGCTGCTTAGAAAACAGGACTAGATGAAATATTCTCTTAGCACACCTAATCCATAACTAAAATAATAATATTAATTACTCCTATCCTGTTGTAGGAGACAAATGTTTTATTTAAGCTCAGAATGATCTATCTGAATAGGACCTATGTAGTTATATTATAAAACTGAAGTCTGTAATGAAAAAGGTAAGTTGGAGCTTGTAACACAGCAGAATTGTGTATCAGCTGGGACACTGCTGTGTCAGAGGTGTCACCACTTTGTCAAGAGTTGCTCCTTTGCAGGTGGCAAGGATAAAATTGTAATTCCTTCCTTTAAATATGGCACTGTGGTCTATATTGGAGAGGTCCAGTACGTGCACTATGCCTTCCCTGGATATATCTGAGCTAAGCATTAACTTTTCAGACTATTGACTGTCTGCTGGTATTTCCACGATGTCTGTGTTGCAGCCATGGTTTTGGCTCACACTCCAGGACTGAACTGGAGGACTCCAGACTAAAACAATGAGTGCCGACAGCTCCAGTGGAAGAGCCAAGCTCCTGTCATGGGTGGCTGTCAGAACACATATGCTTTGCGTGTGCACTGGAGGATGGACTTGAACAGTAATACTGTGTTTTTCTCCAGACACAAAGGCTGTCTGTAGGCCCTGTCAGAACTACTTCTTCTGGATTGGAAACAACTGCAGGATCTTTGTCAGCGAGCATGCTGTGGCAGTGTCATGCTGGTGACTGTCTTTAATCGAAGTGAGTGCAAAATAGCTGCCTGCCTCAACAGTAGAGCTGCAGCGTTGGACTGAGGAGAGACAGCTAGGTATGCACTTACCTTGCTCAACTTGCTTGCCCTAACGCTGTCCTTGTCATATTGCTAGTCCCAATTAGGAACTATGAAAAGCAATTAAATTTGTTAACAAAGTATTAAAAGTTTTCTATGTCTGGAAACATTTAAACAACCCTTAGGTACTTCAGTCATTTGAGACAGTCTTGCTGCAGCAAAATGAAGCCTCACATTTTTCATGCTGCTTTGGAGAAGTGAAAATGGGTTTGCACTAGGGAGCGGTATGCATATTTGTGTCCCTTAGGGTGTAGCCACAGCATGACAGACTGGGGTGTGGGATACTTCATGTGTACTTTCTGTTCTCACTGATTCAGAGTAGAGTTTTTTCCTCCTGCATCACTTCAAATGATGAAGTGGGGACTAAAATGAGAATTGCCCTGGTCAGTACCCCCTGATTAGTTTCTTCACTTGCCTGAATGCTGTTTAGATGGCACTGATGATAGTGGAGGGGGGGATAGTGGGTGGTGGATAGGAATAGAAAAAATAATGGTGAATTACCAGACCAGGTAAAAAGATAGAAGTAACAAACCTGAAGTAAACTAACTACTGGCTTGTACAGATTTTTTTTATATACATAAACTCTTGCTGAATGACAATGTCTAGCACAGAATAGGAAAGAGGAGTGGTGGGGAGGTAAACATCAAACAGTTCTATAACAGTTTCTAGGTTTAGGGTTATTTGGTGTTTTTTATAGTACTAAGAAAGCAAAATCAGCAGAGCAGCCCAGAATCTGCTTTGGATAAGGAACATACCTGACTATAGCCAATCTTTCGGTCAGATAAGACAAACCAAATTGTACATAAGGAGTTGGCCAATTCTGTGAAGCTTTCTGTGACAATGGGTGGAGGAGCCTCCAGGTTTTCTTTTCTGATAGTGAAAGATTTTTTGAGGCAAGAACCACAGTGGACAGCCATAAAGCTAGTTTTTTTATATGCTTTCCAGTGTCTGTTTGGAATCAAGAAAATCTGCAGACTCTCTTGTTGCAGGCCTTTAGAGTGGTTAAGAAATGAAGGCTTGTGTCTCTGAGAAAGTTTCCTTTATTTTCTGGTTCACCAGTTGCATTCATTTCTATCTCTGGAATAGCACTTTTTAAAGATTTAAAATACATGAAAACGTTTGGATTTTTGGTCAAAGGTATAATTTTTGTGTTAGTACTCATTGCTATGGGAGAACAATCATTCATACATTTTTAAAATTAATTTTTGGTCAAAATTTATCTCCCTTTAAACATCTTTCTCAGAAATGAGTGTAGCAAAAATCTCTCCATAAGAATATGACTTTATTCAAAATGTGCTTGAGCACAGAAACATACACAAGCCTTGCCAGACCAGCAGTTCTTGTAATATAAGCCCTGGTGTTTAGTGGGTTGGTTAAGTTTCAGCCAGAATCAAACCCTCTGATTACTGTCAATAAGAAGTGGTTGTGTGGGCTGCTTGCCTGTGGTTGAGCAGGTCAATGATAGCCATCCCACCTTGTATTTGTGGTGAGCTCCTGATGCCTGAAGTGGCTACCTAAAAACAGAGACTAGACAAGAATAAGGGAATAAAGGTGGGTATTTATTTGAAGGACCTTCAAAGGCACACCCTGGGGAGTCCAGAGGCTACTGCCAAGATGGACCCCAAGATGGATGACAGGTCAC
This sequence comes from Struthidea cinerea, assembly GCA_013397865.1. Taxonomy (NCBI): domain Eukaryota; kingdom Metazoa; phylum Chordata; class Aves; order Passeriformes; family Corcoracidae; genus Struthidea; species Struthidea cinerea. The sequence goes on along the minus strand of VZTI01002587.1, from coordinate 141,490 downwards.
GAGTTCTTCACACTTTTATAGGTTTGGTTCATTTGCATATCATAGTTAATTCTCCAATTAAAGTTAATGATGTAAATTCCTCAAGCTTGCCCCCCCTTTAGAGGCTTTTGGTTTATACTTTTTGGGCCTAGAATGGTCTGAGTGTCCTTGGAGAGCAGGCCTGGAGAGGCTTTGTAATGTCTACGTAGCATGAGAGAGCAGAAGTTCACAGGCTACAGGAAACTTCAGAGTTACACACCAGGCAGTACAGGATTTGAAAAATATGAAAGTTAAAATAAAAAATAAATAAAAGGCATGGACAGTCTGTACCACTTACTAGTGATGATCAAGAAAGGTTCCAAATCATTGGTGCCTTTTGGTTAAGGGGGAGTGGGGAGACCTGGCCCTTCGGATGCTGTGTCTGCAGCAGTACTTGGCTGAGAGCCCTGAGCCTCCTGCTCTGGGTGCGTCCCAGGCCTTGGAAGGGAGTGGAGCCAGCTATGCTCTTTGGGCTGGGCACTCCAGTGAAAGGCAATGCCGGCCCTTTGTGGGGGACATGGGGGCTTTGCTCACCCCCTGTCCTGAATGTCCCAATCTAAGTAGTGGTTCTGTTTTTGTGGTTTAAAAAATAAGACAAAAAGAAACCCCTTGACTGCAGAGATCTGTTTGTAGCACAAGGTGGCAGCAATGCTCTATTATTTTGCATTCACCCTCCTGCAGCTGAACAGACGAAGTTAGAGCTGCAGAATGCAAAGCTGAGGGTTTTCTCCTTGGATATTACTTTATCTCCTTCTTTTCACCCAGCTCCTATTTTCCCTGATGTCTGGGAGTGGATGGGGTGGAACAGAATGGGAAATGCTACTGGCCGGAGTTTCAGTCTGCCGTCTCCTACCTCAAAAACACAGAGAACTGAATCAACTTGAGGTTGGTGCTGTAGGAAAATGGCAGAGAGTGAGTTTGTAGTGTTAGTTAAATTGTGCTCACTAACCCTACTACCACTGCAAAGCCTGTGCTAACTGCAGGGCCCACAGAGCTACCCAGGAGTAGCACTGTAGAACTAGTACGGGCTGAGATCTAGGGATAAGGAGTACTCAGTCACACAACAATGTAGATCTAATTCTCTGTTACTGCACAAAATGATGTTTCTCTTTGCTGAACTTTCTAGAAATCTTCAGAACTGAGGTGGATATTGAACTTCTTGTAACCTATTCTCAAGACTGGCACCATGTTAACCACAAACACTTACTTTCAGCTGATGAAAGTTTCAGCAGTTTTTATTTTCCTTGTGGCTATGTTCTCTGTTCCACTTCTAGGGTGGTATCACTGTCCCTGAAAGTCATATGGGAGAGGTTTGGGAAGGGTTGCAGTGAATGCCTTTGACCTTTCAGTCTTTGCTTTTTGTCTCCTTCACTGCTCTGAAGTGGACACAATTATCCTTTATTCCTTACACAGATGTTAACTACTCCCTTTTGCTGCACAGTTTTGATGTGGTGTGCCATTGTTCTGTTGTGTGATGTGGTGTAGCTCGTCTAGAAGCCTCTTGAGTGTGTGGATTCCTCTCAGGTGTAGGCAGTGGGATGGGTGTGTGTGTGTGTGTGCAGGAGGAGCTGTGTGGACTAAAGCCATCAGTGCTGTCAGCCAGTGCAGTTCTGTGGCTCTCCTGGCCGGGCTCTCTTTAGTTCCCTGAGGTGAGGCCAGCCTGGATCCCAGCAGGTGTCACTCTTGGCTCAGAGGAGAAGCCATGTGTGAGCATCCTTCAGTGCAGTTCTGTGGCTCTCCTGGCCGGGCTCTCTTTAGTTCCCTGAGGTGAGGCCAGCCTGGATCCCAGCAGGTGTCACTCTTGGCTCAGAGGAGAAGCCATGTGTGAGCATCCTTCAGTGCAGTTCTGTGGCTCTCCTGGCCGGGCTCTCTTTAGTTCCCTGAGGTGAGGCCAGCCTGGATCCCAGCAGGTGTCACTCTTGGCTCAGAGGAGAAGCCATGTGTGAGCATCCTTCAGTGCCATAGAGCTGCTTTTCCCCGGCATGCTGCTCTGACACTGCCTTGCTGTGGCTGTCCTGTGTTCTGGTACAGTGTTTTGCCTCGGCTGCATGTATTATGGGAGCGAAACAGGATGGTGTTCCCATGTCTGAGTGCGCAACACGTATCTGTCCAACATTCCTGCCACTGGGGAACACTAACTCAGTACAGATTGTGGATATAGCTGTTTCCAATGCAACTCCATGGTTAAAAAACATCTGTGATCTCCCTGTACCTGTACTTTTAGAGTAAGCAGTTACATTTGTGCAGTTATTTTGGTGCACGGGCAACAACACTTAATTCTTGATGCATTTCAATATGTAGCACCTTCCAGATGTACAAATGATGTTGCCCTCATCCTTCTGGGTGGCACATATTGAGGACTAGAACTTGGGTTTCTTGTCTTGGGTGTTATCACCAAGGGTTAGCCAAACCTGCCTAGTCTAGTTAGTGACAGTTTTTTTGACTGAAACACAGATGAAAAATTGCCCCTTGTCCTGCTGTGTTCCACAAATCTTTACAGCTGTGTGAGTGTGAGAGACATCTGGGTTATGGGATGATGTTACAGCCATACTATGGAAGGACCAGAGGCTTATTGGTCTCTGGTTGATTGTGGAAGAACATCTTTCTCATAACTGATTCTTTTAGGTTTTTTTGTTTTGTGTGTGTGTTTTTTTTTTTTTTTTTTTTTTTTTTTTTTTTTTTTTTTTAGGATTTTTCTAGGTTCTGAGGAATTGGGACGCTTTTTACCAGCTTACCTCTACATTGTTTAATGCAGCCTAAAGCACAGTTTGACCAAGGATGATATGTGTTGCTGATTAATATCAAAGCCTGCATGGGTATTTTTGACATACATAAATGCATCCATGTGTGTTTTTCTATACAGTAGGAAAGTCATATCATTGCTCAAAAAAGCACACCGTAACTATTAAACATATGCTAAAGCTCAGAGTTTCCATTAATTTAATATACCATGAGTAGCTGGAGAATAGACTGTATGAACAGCAGATTCCTGCTGTAAGTGAAATTAGGATTCGGGATTTCATATGTTTTGTATCACTTCCTTGTCTTGACTCCAGCTAAAAAATATTGAAGTTCTTTTTGATGAAGTCCCCCCAGTCGCTTTTTTGCTCCTCCTCCAAATACTTTCACAAATTATTAGCTTCAAAATTGATAGCATGGTCCTTCTAGTGCCAAGTGAAATGGAAAAATGAGATACTGGCACTCCGTGCTGTTGGAGTAGTTTGTGCTACTTGTGCATGGCGTTCTTTGGTATGCAGTCTGACTTGTGCAGGTTCCTGAAGGAAGACCATCCTCAGTGCTTTTTTTTTTTGGGCCAGGACCTGTGTGGGTGGTGTGAGTCAACAGTTTGGAACTGCGAACCAGAGAACCGTTCGTTGAGGTGTACTGACTTTGGCATGAGCTAAGGCTTCCCTGGTACAGCAGAGCAGGCCGGATCGCTTTCTCTGGAGCAAAGGCATCCAGGCTATGTCTGTGCCCTCAAAGGAGAGTCAGACTGCAGTGTGCTCTGGAGTGAGCAGAGCGTGCCTACTAACCAGAAAATGGGGGGAGGATGTAGAGGAAGGCACTTCTGATTGCTTTAGGGAATGTGTAGCCAGGTTGCTGGCTTGTTATTGTCTTGGTTTTTGCTTTATTGTTTCCTAGTGCAACTGGTCAGATTACATGGGTTAACATAGGTGAACCATATGCTAAGAATATATATCTGCTTGAGGCTATCACCACACCTTTGTTTCTTTGTGAGGACGTACCCTGGGAAGTTACTGGGTTGGGAAGCTTCAGGCATGTGTGTGGTTATTTGTACCTGGCGCTGTCATTAAATTGAGCCTTTTAGGTCTGAAAGGTATCACAGTAACTGTTTCTTTGTTGTGCATATGACAGGCAGGACATTTCTCTGTCATCCCTCCCATGAATTGTGACTGTTGCCTCCTAAAATGCTTGCACCATTCATTGAACATACAATTACTGAGCATGTTGTTTTAGATAGACACCTTTTGTACGTGCATTGTCAGGACAAGGCAAACTGTGTTCATTCATGCATGCAGACCTAAGCCTCCTTTCCACCAAAACAATTAAACTCTACAAGTGTATCACAACTGTGGCATCAGTCAGCAATGTCAAAATCTGCTCACATAGCAGTGAGTAAACTGTTCTTTTCTCTTGTGACTTGCACATGTGTTCTCTCTCCATTTTCCTTTTTCTTGGTGGAGACTTAGAGCTGGCTACTTGTCAAATGGTGTAATGTGAAGTTAATCATGTGACTTGGAGAGACTGACACATTGACACTTTTCATAATAATTGCTTCCTACACTGGCAACCTCCAGCTGTTTTGATGGAAATAACGTGATGTGACTGTGACAATACAGTCCCAAAGCCTGAAGACTGAAAATTGAAGCTTCTAGGTCCAATTTTAGTTGAAAAGTGTGTTTTTTAACCTTTATGACACTGATCATAGATGACTACATATGGAAATTAAAGGAATCCCTAGAAATTTCTTCTAGTTGTTTGCAAATATAGGTGTTTGTTTGCAAATATAGGTGTAAATGTAGGTGTTTGTTGAATGGCTTTGTGAAAAAGGATTTTTTTATGTCTTTGCAGCAATAAGTATTAGAAATGCCCTTTGAAGAGGAATAGATTTTTGTTTTGGAGAGTTCAAATAGCAAAATCAGTATGGCAAGATCACTCTTTTCAGTTCTGATGCTATGGTAGTGTGGGCAGCAAAGGAATCTTGGAGACTTTTTCCCTTGGAGGAGAGTGTGTGACCAGTCCAAGTGGAATGGCAAGTCAGGTAAAGGTTAGTCTGTAGTGAGACAGCTCTGGAGTAGCTTTTCATCCTATAAGCAAAACTATTGATGTAAATTACAGTCATTAAAGTTACAGCTGGATGGGGAATATTTATTGTTCATTTTTTTTGCCCACATGAAACATTAAAGATTGGACAGTAAGTATACTTTTAGTGAGACACATAACTATTCTGTGAAAGGATGAATATGGTCAACTATATTTCATTTTCTATTTCTTTGGAATTAATGCTTCTCTTCCCTCCCCTGGTGTCCCTCCCCCCC
>VZTI01002587.1:113841-128836 GCA_013397865.1 Struthidea cinerea | reverse complement strand
AAAAAAAAAAAAAAAGAAGAGCTAAATTGTTTTATGTGTCAGCTAACTGTAGTAGGAAAGGCAGTTTCTGAGCTACTAACAGCTATGTGAAATCTGTGGTTTGGTAGACTCTCCCGAGATTAAGCTCTAATTTGTTGTTTGTATGAAACTAGTAATTTGAGACTCCAGTGGAACTGGGACATTCATTGCTGTGGGCACTGCACAGCATAGGCCCAAAGCAACCTCTCTGCCACTAAAGAGCTGCACTCTGATGTCCAAGATAAGCAGAAGACTGGAGTCTATAGCTGGTCAGATGTCCAGCTGAGCACAGACTCTATAGTCCAACATCTCATGGAGTGGATTGTGTTACCTTCTAACTGAAGTAGTGGTGTACAGCCAGCGATCCATGAAAAATCTGTCATACCAAAAGAGTGCAGTAGAAGATAGCTTGCCGGTGCCCTGATGCTGTGTATTTGCTCAACATGAAGTGCAGGTCTGGTGTAAACAACTGGTGTTCTGGGTGCAAGTACAAAGCCGGCTGGCATTCCAACGCTCACTTTGCTCCAAACTTTATGCAAGACAAACCAAACTCTTGCCTGCCCAATAAAAAGGGAAATGTGAGGAGGTGGAAGGAATCTCTATTGTACTATTGGAGGTGAAAATATGGAATTAGTTTGGGCTGGTACATTGGAGGATAGTATGAATGGAAGTGCCACCTTTTCTAGAGCTGCTGGTAAAAATGATGGCATCTGTTAAAATACATAGCTTCTGAGACGTCTGAGAACTGTTTTATTTCAGGTTGAAATCTAGGACTGGAAGTGCTAATGAATATTTTTCTTCTGCTTTTCATCTGTGACTAACTGGTGAATAAATTATTATATTGTTAGCATGAAACTGTATTATTCGTGTTCCTGGGGTTTTTTTGTAAGGACATGTGAGTCATGAACAAATAGTAATAATAAATTTTGGTTGGTGTAAAAGTACTGGAGCTAGATGGTTTTATAATGTGCCAGACTAACAGGACTGTGAGTGTTTTTAGGCAGGAGCTCCATAAATACCTAGGAAATTGCTTTTTAAAAGTACCTGATATATTTCAATGCCTCATTGAACCTTTTTGACCCAAGGACTTGCAGAGAAATACTTCCTGTTTTCAGGAAAGCTGCCTACATACACAAAGAATGTGAAATCACCATGGAGAAACCCACCTCTTTATTTTTGACCTAGATCTTCAAATGTCAAGATGTCTCTTTGATTTCCACTACCCCTCCCCATTTGTTATTAAAAGGAGGTAGTTAAAATACATGCAGGTATTGATATGTATTGATATGCACTTCCAAAGGTAAAGATTTTTTTTCATTAAAGCCATTTCCCCACAAATATATGAAAAAATTAAAATTAAAGCTCTATCTGTGTTATATTTCAGAAGGATACCACCTTGTATCAAAAACCACTGTCCTTTACAGAGGGAGTCCAAGTGGAGAGGAAATATAGAACTGTGGCCGTGAGCTGCACTTATACTTGTCACAGGTGCACTGGGAGACCTTGAGGAAGCCCTGGTGGAGGTTTCTCTCAGCTTCTTAGATCTAGTTTTGCTGATATCTGTTTAGGGGGTAAATATTCAAGAAATGTTCTGTCTAGAGATACATACACCAACCTGCACCTACAGTCTTGCTCTCAGGGCACTTTGGCAGCAATATGAATAATAATCTGTAGCCTGGGAAGCAAGGCACGTTTTCCCTTTGCAGCATAATGGCACTTGAAATTCCTCTGCTGTCCTAGGTTAGATGCATGCTGACTCAGCAGCATGAGGAAATGCTACAGAACTGTCTTTATGTATGCTATGGGTTTGTGACTGCTTCCACAGCCATGTAAATCAGAAGTAACTGCTGAAATCAGTTTTATGTACTGGTATATAATGGGGGGAGAGAGAAAAAAATTTATTTTGAAAAATGGGAATGGCAGCTTGCTTAATGTTTCTTTCCTTGCCTTAAAAAACAGAATGTGTTGATGACATTTTTCTAATGGGCTCTAAAGGCTTAGCCCTTAAAATTAGCAGGTTCATCAATAACAAAATTGTTCCTGGCAAGGGAGAACTGCCAAAAAATATGCTTAATTTATGGCACAAAGAAAGAAATACTGATGTAATAAACAAATTAGTTTTGCCATTCGATTATGCAGCTAGTGTTATGAGTACTATAATCTCAAAGTTGTTTCTAGTTTATATTTTGTTTCCTTCCTGTTGGATCATACAAATAGTGCAAAATATTTTTAGTTTAAAAGGGGTGAGTACTGTGAGAGTAAAACTTCCCTTCAGTCTTTCTCCTATTAACTTGCACAGTGCCGTGTGAATGCAGTTGCCTATCAAACACGTCAGCTGCCAGCGTACTGACCTCCCATCCTGGCTGTCCTTATTAGATGATGTGGATAATGTACATGAGGGAGAAGGCTGCATCATGTTGACAGGTACCCTTGTAACACGTTTCTCTAAGGTATTACCTTCTAATTGTGAAACAAGAACCTTCTTCAGGGTTGTGTTTTTCCCATCTAGTAACTTCTTTATTCTGTAAGGTAAAGAACATTTGGTTTTCATATTTTGACAATGGAAAAAAAGTGTTTAAGGGCTCAGGATTGCTTCTGACTTTGTAGGATGTACTGCTGAGGACCTGAGCAGTCAGCATCAGTTCTTGGGTGGCATGTCCCAGAGGAAATACTGGAGTCTGTTCTCATTTTGAAAATTAGAAAACAGACAATTTGGACCAAGAGATTTTATGCCTGTTATAAAGCTGTGACGGAGAAAACAAGATGCCCAGCTGGTGGTTACTCTCTTTGCTAATCACCTGGTGTTGTTTTATTTTAAAATTGAAGTGCAGTGATTCTTTACCAATGCTATGATGGAGTGTCTTCTACTGTGAGGTGCTGATTACCCCTTTGTACTAATGTAATCTTACTATTATGTAGTTCTCAAAGCATGCTATAACAGAGTTTTATTTATCTCCATTTACCATCTGGAGAAATGGTCTGAGAAAGAGGAACTGATGGCCTCCATGAGTTTTAAAACTGTGTTCTAAGGCAGAATTAGGAAAGACTCAGTTTGCAGGCAGTGCTTTACCCACAAGACATCGTTCTTAATTCAGCTGTTTGAACACCAGTTGACTCTTATGCCTGATATTATTGCCTAAAGTTTGCTGTATTCTTATTGAACAGCAAATAATAGCTGGTCATCTAAAACTCACTTCTGCCAAAAGCTGCTGGAAACTGATCAACCTTTTTTCTCTCAGGAAGTAATATGGGTGCAGATTTATAGAAGTGAGCTAGTTTTGCCAGGTAGAATAGGAATGAAGTTGGGACTTGGAAGAGTGGGTTTTGGTTTCTTAGATCTGTCAAGAGTTGCTTGAGAAGCAGTACCCAAAGTCTTTAACATGTTGATACTGGGATGTAGGCAGAATTCGGGTATATAAGACTGGAAGCACAGTCCTTAAAATCTACTGTGTCAGTCTGCAGGCATCTGTGGTCACTGGGGAGTTTCCACAAGGCTCTGCCTGGGCATGTGCTCTGGACTGCCTTGAGAATAGCACAGTGCTTCTCGTCTCTGCCTCATGAATCTTCCACTAAACTGCTTGCAGACTTTCTATTTCCAAGCGACATCTTGCAGGATATGTTTTGAACATAGAAATGCATACTACAAGATCAGTCAAAACTCTCAGTTCAGATCTGAAAGAAAAAGAGGGGTGAAATTGTGGGAGATAAGAAAAGCCTTATAGAGTAAGAGTCTTTTGTTAAATCCTGTTCACTTCTGTTCACTCTTGCTCACCAGGAAGCACTCTGGGAAAGGTTCAGCTACAGGTCAGATAACCAGAGAACAAATTGTATGGCTAGTGTGTAGTCACCTCGTGCGTGAGGCAGTGATTGGATGGGGAGACGCATGGAGCCTGTGTGATCAGAAAGGTGGTTGGGTAAAAGCATGCATGAACAGTGACACTGCAGGCAGCCAATGTGTGCTTGTTTTGCTTAAGTTTAGAGCATAAAAAGGTCTGGTTTTTTGCAGTAAACGATTTTCCTAGGAACAAGCAACAAGGAGGTCCATGTATCTGTGTTCCTCATTGCTACATGAAATGGTGTTGAAATTCTTACATGCATGGTTAAGCTTTTACGGCAGTCTCCTGCATATGGAAAACTGAGAATTTATTTCCCCCACCTACCTGTCTCCCGCTTCAGTTTATATCATTCTCTGCCTGGGACTGACTGTGAGTTCCCAGGCTCCCAGGTTTCCTGGCTGATAGAGTAGTGAAAGGTGCAAGTTTGAACCTCCTTCAAGCAGAAGAGGAAACTGAAATTGGACTTCCTTCATCTTGGGCACATCTGTGATCACTGGGGCATTGGGTAAGAGAGGAATGTCACTTCATTTCATGTCAGCTATGTTTCAGACAGAAGAATGATAACTGACTAGTTGTCAGTAGAAAGATCTTCAAGCGGTCAACTCACAAAGATGTCAGGTGCGTGAACTCTAAAAGAGGAAAATGCACTGCAGCAAAAGTAAGATGCACCTTCTGGAAAAGGTAATTTAGATGACATTTAGCTTAGCGTGAGCATTGTGTAAACACCACTGGTATATGCTGACTTTCTCCATTGGGCACTTGGTGAGCTTAAAATCCTCATTCACTGTGATGGATGACACTGGTGAGAATGGCTTAGGGATCTGTGGTGCTCTTCAGTGCAAGAAACAGTCTCTTTGGAGGGATGATCCTTGTCTTCTCTGCAATTCAGTTTCACATTTATGAAGAGAGTAATCAGGGCTGTTAAACTGAAGTGTTCTGCATACCCAGGATGAAATGGGGAGAGATTTTTGAATCCAGCAGACCTAGAAGTTTCTCTAAGCAGCATAAATGTCAAGATCTGTTGTTGGATTTATTTGTAAGGGTATATCTGGAAGATGTGATGAATGTATTTATCTGAAGTTGTGGAATGGAAAGCTAAGGCTTTTTATTAGGTGTTAAAATCCATTTTCTGTGATCAGTTTGGTGGAATTTCACATATGTGGCTTGACTTAAGGGTTATTTTAAAGTAGAAAAAAGGCAGACAACACTTGTTTTTTTTCTCCAAAATAAACTTCTTCAATTCATTCCCCTGCCATTCCCCTGTAACCTTGACTATTATAAGCTTCTATGCGTAACATGAGGGATAATTTACAGCAGGATACCTGCTCCTTTTAGTCCTCAGGTCTTTGCCTTTCATTTTGATGGCTTATCTTCTGACTTGCTTTATTTGAAAAGGAAGTTGAATGGATGAGTTAAGGGCTTATATTTGCAAAAAAAGTGCTACTAGAGTGCTAGAGTAATCAGGATTTATAGTTCATTCAAATGCAGCAATTCTTGAATTTCCCAATAAATTGGGATATGATTAGTCTTTTGAGTGTGTCTGTGTGGTCCATTACTGTCTGAGTCCTGTATTGGTTTGAAAGACAGGTGCCTGCCAAGGAAGGCGTGAACCTCCCTTGGAATGGAAAATATGACTCTCTTACCTCCAAATTATTATAACTTTGAAATGAAGGGGCTTCAGGCAAAGGTATGGGAAAGGGAATAACAGTTCTTTACTAGTATGTATGTGTATAACAAGGCAAACAAACAACAACAGTGGCAGCAACAACGAACAGAAACAGAACCACAAACCCAGTGCCAGCCTCTCTCAGCCGCAGGCCCCTTCCCCTGTGCTGCAGTTCCGCTCCCGGCCGCCAGGGGCGCTGGCGGCTCCCGGCCGGGCAGGGCGGCTGCGCTGGTTCCCCCGCGCCTGCAGGGGGCGCTGTGGCGCCAGCGCGGCCTCCTCTCCACACGGCAATGGCGGCTCGGCTGGAAGGAGAGAGACGGAAGCGGCTTTCCTTTCCAAACTCATGGGGGCAGCTGGTCTCGGTGCCACTCCGGGTGGCAAAATGGATTGTACCAGGAACCTCGGAGCAGCAGGCTGGAACAGCAGAGGCGGGCACACCCAGGGTGGCAAACAAAATGTAGCAAAACCTCCAAAGCTGTGCCAGGAGCCGCGGGGCTTTGGGCGGACATGAGGTGCTGTGTTAAAGTATAGCAAAAAAGCCCTGAAACAGCAGCAGAAAACCGCACGGCTGGGTGTTGGCAGACAGACCGCCACAGGCCGCTGCCGCAAGCAGCTGGGAGACACTCCCTCCAGAGGTGGGAGGGGTTTGGGGTCCCCTTCCCAGTGAGGTCGGGTGTTGGAAAGGTCCCAGTTCAGCTGCTGCTCTTGCGAGCAGAAGCTCACCCATGGCAAGGAGAAGTGCAGGACAAAAACTCCACAGTGGCAGCAAATCCTCTGGGCAGCAACAGTCCAGCACCAAAACACTATGTGTCCCCACCCTGATCCCGACAGCAAGAGAGTGAGTGAGGGCCAAGCCCAGCCCCTGACGCCCCAGCCGAAATCTCACAGTAGCTCTGCACTTCCCAAGAGAAAGCCCCCCAGCTCAGAGACAGTGGCAAACTGCACACTTCCCCCTCCTCCTCCTCCCAGCCACATCTTTTGTCTCTTAAGTATCATCGTTATCATCTCTTCGGCAACAAATGGGAGAAAATTCCCTGAGAGAAGGAAAAAAAAGGAAAAAGTCCTAACCTCCAACAAGTTCATAGCTTTTAATTTTGCCTAAGGAACTGTCAATTCAGAAGGATTTTATCTGCTTTCTGCAAAGGAAGTTTCTTTTATGGCTGTTGTTTTCCTCTTCTGAAGAAAATTCAAAGCTATTACCTGATAGTGTGAAGAGGCAAGTGGATAGTGCATTCCTTACACAGTCTGTGCTTGTGGTAAATATTCTTGAGGACAATGCAATGAATAGAAAGCCTGAGCTTTAATTGACAGACTCAGACATGAAAAGAGACCTGTTTGGTGCATTTCTCCATACTGGGCAAACAGAAGGTCAAGCTAATTAGTTCTCTTGATAACTTGCTTACTCCACTGTGGGAAAACTTCACTGTGTGAACAAAATCGGTTTGCAGTGCAACAGAGAACCTTCTAAAATCATTAAAGAAACATTAAGGAAATCACAAGTGTAATGCACCTGAGCAGATTACAAGGTTTTGTTAAACCAGTACATATTTAAAATTAGGTCTAATTTCTGTGTTCGTTTAATGCACCTTCATCTCTTTAATTCACTCTTGTGAATTTTAACAAGGGGGGAGCTGAAAGCGTCCCCAGATGGCACTGGTTTTGCACAAAGTATTCAACAAGTTGTGTTGTGGTGAGCCATGGCCAGAGCCATGGTCAGCTGGACCAAGCACAGCAACAGGTCCATTGGTTTGATGCCTCCACAGCACAAGGGCTCGAACGCACAGTGAGCACCCAAAAGGCTGTGTGAAGCATGCTGACCATTGGCTGCTGCCCCCCCCCCTTATGGTTCATATTTGCTTATTTCTCCAGAAAGTTCTATGTTCCTCAGTAGTTAATTGGCCCATGTTACTCCTCTACCCCCCACTCCTTCTCCCATTCGCTCTGATCCCTTCTCTCCCCCTTGTAACACCCCATAACTGATATTTTATTGGTTATTATATGTTCTCCACGCCTATTATGCAGGGGTATAAAACCCCACGCCCACCTAATTTTATCAGCTCTCCTTGTGGCTTTTCTCTCCAATAAACCCTTCTCTGCCCCATGAGGAAGTCCCTCTGGTTTTTTTCCTCCCTCCTTCGCGCACCCTGCCATCGGTGGGCAAGGCGAACCCGAGCAGGTGTTTCCCTGCCCTCCAGCACCGCGATCGGCTTCCTTTCCCCCCACCTGGGGCATGTAGAACATTGGCCGGTGCCAGGACAGCGTGCTAGCTGGAGAGAGCACCACGGCAAAGTTGTTCTCTGGCCAGATTTAACAACTGACAGTCCTTCATCTAATTGGTTTCCAAAGTGTGTGTGCCCTGCAGTGAGGCCAGTTTCATCTCTCAGGTTTGTCAATGTATATCTCATAATTATGGAAGGTTAATGTCATTCTGGTAAGGAGAAATCGCTCAAGTTAATGTATTGCAGAGTGAAGAACGTTTACAGAAATCTAGTGACTTGAGTCTTCATGGAAATTTGATGAGATGTACTCTACTAGATCAGTGAATGTATATTTATTGTCTGGGATAATAACTCTAGTAATTAAAAAATTTTGTGGTCTTTTTGTAAAAGGTTAGCACTTTACTTCCCTGTTCCATATCCTACAGACTTAGAGGACAGGAAGGCTGTCTTTGCAGTATGATCTGGTGTAGCTGTGGTATGCTATTCCTCACCACCCCAAGCTTTCTGGTTTTGCATCCTGATCTAACCAGTGGTGATGTAAACCCAGTTGTGTATCAAACAGTTTTCTTTTAACTGGTAGGGCTTTTAAACATATTGTTATTAGCATGTATCAATGGGAATCAAACAGGATCAGGATCCTGGAGTGCTGCACAAATGTCCTTTTAAGATCTACACACATAGAAATCCAAATCAGCAGGTACAAGGAGAAGAAAATAAATTGATTTGTTAGCTATGTATGGGAGGCTAAGTCCAGGGGAAATCAAGTAATTTAATGTAGCTCCCTTGGGAAAGCAAGTCTAGGGAAAATAAGAGGTTGCAATTCAGATTTCCTAAGTGTGGCCTGATTCCCCAACAGCAGAACTGCTTTGTACATTGATGCATCTAGTCCAAGACCCGAAGGTTTCAGCACTGTGGGTTTAACTGCTTTGTGCAGTGAAAGAATAAGCCTCTGGGAAGGTGCTCTAATGCCTTCTGGGAACAGTTTTAGTGGTATCTAATATTTTTTAACAAGTTACTTGCTTCCTTAATGCTGTTCTGTAGTTCAAACCTTAAGTGGATACAAATTTGGAAAGTAAAAGTAATGTGCAGGTAAACTCATGTTAAAAAATGAGAAGTATTTAAGTGTATGTTTTGTTGGCTTTCTCTTGCAAAAAGGGCTCATGTTTTAACAAGTATAGCAAAATTTGTTTTTAAGTCAATAATTAGGATTTTAAAAAAAGTTTGAGGGAGGTTTCTAAATATGAATATTGTAGGAAAGTGTGTCTAATTTTAAGTTTCTCTTAAGTGTGTTTAAAGCCTTAATGTCAGCTCTTTTGTAATCAAGATCATTCTTGTTTACAGTGCAATTTTATGTTTAACTTCCCTCTTGAAAGAGCAGGGAAAAATTGTTTTTATTGGTATCTGTGTAGCTAATCTTTCTCTTCTTACACTTTTCCATGGTATATTTCCTGCTGGCTCCTTCTGTTTTGCCTTGACATCAAGACTTGAATCATGCATAAACAACACCTGATGGTGTCAGTGGGACCGCTGCATACATGAGTGTCCTCACAGTAGTGCCCTGCCAGCAGTGATGACATTCCAGCCCTGAGTTTGACATTGATACCTGTTACAAAGGCAGCGAGGAATGTTATCGCATGCTTGTGTTTAAAACAACAAGTATATGATTTTAAAGTGTTTTCTTTTTTACTTAGTATGTATGCAAGTCAGCCCATCCCACCCCACACTCCTGGTTTAATTCCTGACTATGAAACCAGATAAATATATATATATATGAGAGAATTGTGTGCACATATAGGAAAAAAGATATACTTTTTTATATTTAATATCTGCATGTGTGTGTTGCTAAACTAACCTTTGAACTTTTTTTTGGATGCTATTTTGATGTATCTATATTATTTTGTTGGCTTTTCAGAAAAATCTAAAGAAATAATTTTACAGACTTTTTTTTTCTTGAGAACTTAGACACTTTTTTTTTTTTTAGCTGTTGTCAAGATAAGTGAAAGTTTCAATGTACCATCAAGAGATGTCCAGTGAAAAGATCTTTCTTTTGGGTCTATGTGAAAAAAATTGCCCATGTGCATAAGTGAAGTCTACTTGAACTGTATTACTGTATTTTGCTGAAGCTCTGCTACAAGTGAAATCCTCATGGAAACCTACTTTTAAAAAATCAGCATTTGAATATTATGGTATATATTGAGATAATCAATGACTGAGCTGAACAGAATGAGTTTTATTGAGTAAACACTGAATAATGATCACCGAAGTCACACTGTTCTGTATCTGCTGGAGCCCTACACCAGCAATATTTTTGCTGTTAGACACCTTTTTTCTTTTTTATGTAAGCATTTTAATAAAAAAGGAAGTGTATTTTAATATTGCATTTGAGAAGTAAGTTTCATTTGTTAGATTTATAGTAAGAGTTGACTGGTAGCTTAGTTGCCCGAGGTGGACCATATTGTAAGTCACACTGATATTCTGTCTTTCAAGGCCTTGTTGTGTGAAAGGTGTATGGGATGGAGTCATTTCAGCCTATGAAGTGCAACAGTACTAAAATCCAAAAAAGCACCAAGTGTGAATAGAAGAAAGATCATTCCTTTTCCTTTTAAGTAGAAGTGCTACTCTGGTAATGCAGGGTAGCTCTAAAAAAGATGTTTTGTAAGACTTTTGGAAGGTTTCTCTTCTGCAACATTCTTAAAAAAAAAAATTATCTCCCTCCCAACCCGCACCCCACCCATCAGACATTGTAGCAGTAACTTATAACATCTTACTGCTCCATGCCTGAGAGCCACTGTGAACAGCAGCTGAACAGGCGGTGATTGCAGAACAGCAGTTGCAAACATTGATGTTCAGCTCCCTCACATGCCAAGAAATGAGCCCAGCAGTTAATTAAATTGGCCTTCCACAAGTCCTTGCAAGGTCTAGTTAGTGATGTGGGACTTTACTATATATTGAATCTTGTGTTTCATCCATAAAGTTCTGTTGTACGGCTTCAGTTTAACAATTTTGTTGAGGATTGTCTTAGGTTACAATGTACGGTGTAACCAAAAGCATGTATTCTATCACCATCTTCATAAGCTGTTAAAACCAGCTGGGGCAGTGTTCTTTATCTCTTGCATGACACATCCCTGATAACTCCCTCTGGGGAATATGTTCTGCTAATGGGCCATCAAGTCTCACTCCAAGACTCATAAAATTACTTCATCCCATTGTGAGATGCTCCACCCAGGGGGAGGAACCAAGCATTCCTACCTGGGTATAATCTGAGGTTTGGAACACTGCAGTCAGCCCTTACCTACTGGATTCCCAGAGGACAGGAGCTACATAACCACCACTGGACCTTCAGAGGAAGACCAGACCCTTCTACAGGATCACCGCTTCAACAGAACCACATCTATCACTTCAAGAGGACTGCAGCCACCATTTAATCAGCCTGCTACCACCACCTTGCCTGACAGGGTGTCAGATTGTATCCTGACTTTGTCAGTGTTTCTGTACTATTACATTTATTTTCATTTTCCTGTTAAATGGTAGTTCTGACTTCGAGTCTCTCACTGGTTTGCTTTCAAACTAGTACAAGGATGTGAGGTCAAGAGAATGGGAATAGGGGTGAGAGTTACTCAGTTGGCCTGTGCAGTTTATTTGCAAGAGAAACTGTAGTGTTAAAGAGCGAGTGGTGCGTGCAGGCATTCTTTGTGTACATATGGATAGCTCATTCCTTTGTCAGTTGTTCCCATAAGGAGGTAGCCTAATGGAATTTCTGCCCATTCTAGAAGGCTGCGCTTTGGGGAAAATGTATGTACTGTGTCATAAAATGAATGAAAATTGACAATTGGCACATTCCCCTGTAGTGGGGATTAACTTCACAATCTCATTCAAGTGGGGCATGTCTCCTTTCTCTCTCCCGGAAGAGGCTGCTAATGAATAATATGCAGTTCTGCAGTTAACTGTCAAGCCATAATGTTTTGCTGGTTTTATAAGCCTTAAATATAAACTATTTTGAAATTAATTTCTTAATATAATGCCCCCCCTTGGATACTCTTTGTTCTAGCTTTTTTCCCCCTGGGAAGGTGAATACTTACTGGCTACTCAGAAAGGGAAATTGTAGAGAAAATGTGTTTGCCTTAAAGCTGCTGCACCTGAGTAAGATGCTGCTCATGCTTTTTGGACTTTGTTACTACACAATTATCAAGTTTTAAGTTTTAAATAAACGATATAATAATTTAAAATAGGAAAATGAAAAAGTATTTCTAATACTCATGGAGAGTCACACTGCAAATTCGTGAAGCAACCTTGCCCACTTCAAAACTGGTTAAGTTTTGGATGTTATTGTTTATTGGACTACAATTACTTGGTAATGAAATGGAAGGTTTGGCTCCTATTTTAGTGCTTTCCTCATGTTAGAAATATCTTCTTTTTTAAAAGAGTAAAATTCTTCCTTACCATGTAAGCCCATGGGAAGAGCACTGACAAATCAGATGAGCATTATGATAAAATCATGAGTCTGGCTGCAATGTGTTTTCGTAAGTCATCCCTGACTGGATTGTTCTGTAACACTAGCAAGGACTTTGAAGTCTTTTTGTAGTAGGCTAGTGTTGGGGTTTTAGGAGTTCTCCTTTTGTTTTCTTTTCTCTTAAGGAATTTCCCCCCATACGTGTTGCTACGAGACAATAACGACTGGATACTTAAGAGAGACAAAAGACCTGGTCACGGCTCGGGGGAGGGGTCCAGCTGGCTACTCTCTTTTACCTGGGGTTTTCTCGTTTAGGACAGAGATGCCGCAAGATTTGGACTGGGAAAAAGGGGTTGGGTGGAGCCCCCAGCTCTCTTGGGCTCTCGGCGTTCGGAGGGGAGAGAAGCTGTGGTCGCTGTGGGGAGAATTCATCACCATGCGGGGTTCTGCCTTCTGCTGCCTTCCTTCTACCGTGAGTGGAGCCCTGCTCGCTGGAGCGGCCCTTGCATTGGGACCCTATTTAACGCCCTGCCTCACTAAAAGAGGTGAAATAAATAACTCTGCCCAATTCGAGAATTAACAAGTATAAATTTATTTCGTGTCCGAGAGTTCGTACACGTAATGCCACGATCGAAAAGAGAGACAGTGCCAAGCCCAGGATTGGAACTGGGTGAACCTAGGTCTGACCTCTATCGCATCAGACCTCCCTCTGTTCACGCTAGCTGCTTCCAGCAGCTGGCTTATATACAGTTTTTCCAGATAGTCCGGATCTTGGGTATTATTTTTGCCACTCAGCATATTCNCGTGCTCCCCGAGCTCGCTCCGGAGCGCCCCCTGCAGCCGCGGGGGAACCATCGCACCTGCCCCGCTCACCGGGAGCCGCCAGCGCCCCTGCCGGCTGTGAGCGGAACTGCACCCACGGGGAAAGGGCCTGCGGCTGAGAGAGGCCGGCACTGGGTTTGTGGTGCTGTTTGCTGTCACTGCCACAGTTATTGGTGTTTGTTTGCCTTGTTATATATATTAGTAAAGAACTGTTATTCCTATTTCTCATATCTTTGCCTGAAGGCCCCTTAATATAAAAACTATAATAATTCAGAGGGAAGGGGGTTACATTTTCCATTTCAGGGGAGGCTCCTGCCTTCATTAGCAAACAACTGTCTTTCAAACCAAGACAGCTAGTTTTAAATTAGTACATTTAGCAGTGACCTGCTATCTATTTAATTTAGATCAAAGTTTCGAGCCCGCTGTTATACAGCAACAGGCTGTGGAAGTTGCAGTGGATGTGGAATGGGAGACCCTATGTGACTTCTTCCACGTCTCTGGCATGCTCTGTGCAGCTGGAAATGCAAAAGTCGATTAGGAGCCCTGAGGTCTAGCCTTAATGAAGCGCTGTCTCTCCTACCAGGCTGCCATTTGCTAACAGCTGAAGTGCCAGGTTTACAGCTGATACTAATTACATATCAGTATTAAACAAATGAGCAAGTGTTCATGCAAGAGCAGCAAGATGTGGGGCTGTCTGAACAGAAGTAAAGGAGGCAGAGGTAGCTGCTTATCTGGAGCAGAATTCAAAATACTAAGTCTTACACACACATCTAGGAGCAGAGAGAACAAGCTGTAAAGTTGCAATTGCTTGCCTCCCTTTGCCTCTGAACCATAGAAATAGTATGCACATTTTCATAATGTTGTGCTATGAGTAAGGACATCACTGTGCACAATTCTTTTGCTGACTCTAGTAATATAGCCTTCTGCCCTTTATTTATAGGACTGCCTTAAGGATCTGACAGGAGGAATTGAGTGTGCTGCCAAGATATTAAATGAAATTCCCCAGAAAGACATTCAGTGCACTAAAAGAGCCTCAAAGGCAAAAAGGGAAGGAAATGGGCAAGGTAGGTCATACATAATGATCTCGGTTGGCGTCCATTGATCTAATCCAGGATCCTTTGAGAGTGGAATATCTGTAAACGTCTTTTAAAAGTGATTTGGATATTCTGGGTAGTGTTTCGCTCACAGAGATGCGTTGTGCAGCAGTAAAGTTAACGGTGACAAGCCATTCTCTTTTGACCCAACTAATTAAAATATAAAAATAATGTTGTTGCCTCAGCCCATTGCTGTTAATCTGAAAAATCAGCAAAGTAATACATATTTTATCTTTAAAAACTTTAGCTCTCTGCTGAAGATTTCCCTGGAGGAGAACCATCAGCATGGGACTGTTCTAGAAGTGATGAAAAGTCCCTTGAGCTTGTGCTTCAGGACAGGACAGTGAGGGATACCTGGGGTTGAGTGTAGGACCTCTCTGATAGTATAGGTGAGCAAGCACATAGTGATGTGTGATGCAGTCAGCCAGGATGTAGATCAAACCCAAGAATTATCACGAATCAAAACCCACCTGAAACTTTTTGGTATCTTGTGGTTCTGTTAACGAACATTACAGTTGTGCATTGCATTTTGAATCCTTCCTGTTTCCTCTTCCAGCAGAAACAGAAATGAAATACAAGTTTTTCATGTTCTTAAAAAACAATACTACTACATTATGATGTTGATGAAGTACTTGGAGCTATGCAAAAAGTACAAGAACTATTGATGTTATGTGTCTGAAATGTGGCAGTCTAGCTTTGCTCCAGTCATTGATTTGGGTAATTAGCAAAAGAGTGCGTCTCTTAATCTTCAACCCTTTAATTCTCTTCTCCAGTTATATAAGGTGGTGTATTGTATGCACTGTATTCACAGGTACTAGATAGCATTAGGCAGGCAGACAGAAGCCTTATGCTTAGGGACTCATATTTTCACTTTTTTTTTTTTTTTTTTA